>VZRW01006414.1:26014-61630 GCA_013398125.1 Aegotheles bennettii | reverse complement strand
GGCCGGAGGGGCTCCGGCGTTTCTTGGGGGAGTTGCAGGGTGAAAGTTTCTTTGTTCAGCGCAAAGAGAGGCTCAAGCTGTGGTCACCCCTCAAAGGCACGCTTGTGCTGCGGCGGCGAGCGGCAAGGTCGCCTGGGAAAAGCGAGTTGGAAAAGGCCTCGTCCCTTGGCGGGACACGTCTGGGGGGGCTCCCAGCGGGAACCCCAGGAGCTGGGCTACATTTTCATGCCTTTTCGGAGGCCCTGGGCGCCCGCGATCTATTTTTAATTAATTTTTGAAAGCGCAGCGCCCTGCCTTGCGCTGGGAAGTGTCGCGCCCGGCTGTGCTGCAGGGCGAGAGGGGGAGGCGGTGAATTTCCCTTCGGGGGGCCTCCCCGGAGCCCCCGAGCAGGACCATCGACACGGGGCTCGGTAAAGGCCCCCCGCCGCTTCATTTTCAACCTTTTTTGAGCGCTCGAATAATTTTTTAAATATTTTTAAATATTTTTTGAAAAGATGACGTCTGGGGAAATGAGGCTGGACGCCACCTTTGTGTCTCGACCAGAGAAGGGAATCGGCAGCAGAACGGCGAATTGGATGAAAAAATAAAAGCGAAATAAATAAATCCGGGGGCGAGCCCAGCTCTGCACCCCACTCCCAGACACGGGGGATCGCATTTTCCCTCCGCTTTCCTTTTTCTGTCCTTTTGAAAAATCTGTTCGAGGGACTGGGAATATGGGGACAGACCTCTTCGATTTCCAGCCCCCCCCCACACCCCCCTCCCCATCCATTTTAGCCATGAATCGCCGGCGGATTTTTAATGCCACATTTCTGCCCACTTTATCACTCGTGACTTTCTCTTTCATTTTCTTTGATGCCTCAGTTTTCCCCTTATTTATCCGTTTCCCCTCGCTGCATTTCCCCCCCTCATTCCCTTCAACCTTGCCCTGCAAAGCCTGGGGGGTGAAGGGGGGGAGGGAGGACGAGGGCAGCAGGGCAAGCCCAGCTTTTCGCCTCTTATTAAATTATTCTTCAACGATCTCTCTCCTTCTTCCAGGTTTGCGAGGAGCAGAAGTGCGAAGAGGAAGTTTTCCCCTTGGCTATGAATTATTTGGACAGATTTTTGTCGTTTGAACCTCTCAAGAAGAGCCGATTGCAATTGCTCGGAGCTACCTGCATGTTTGTGGCTTCAAAAATGAAGGAAACTATTCCTCTGACCGCAGAAAAACTGTGCATTTATACAGATAACTCCATTAGACCCGACGAATTACTGGTAATTTCACGTTTAATCACCTCAGGAACAAAAAATAATAATAAAAACCAAACCAAAAAACGCCGATCGGCAGCGAGACCCCCGCACACCGGGGCTGGCGGGGAGGGGGCGCCTCCCCTCCGCCGGGGGTATCGGCGGCGGCCGGGAGCCGCTGCCCGCCGCGGCAGGAGATGCGGCCCCAGCGGCGGTGGCGACGCGGGAGGGGAGNCCACGCCCCGCGCCGGGGGGAGCGGGCAGGGCCCGGGGCTGGCTCGCCCAGCCTGTGCGATCCGAGCTAACCACACCGTCCCTCTCCTGCCTCTTCTGTTCCCCCCTCCCCTCCCTCTTGTCTTTGCAGCAAATGGAGCTGCTGCTGGTGAATAAGCTGAAATGGAATCTGGCTGCAATGACCCCCCACGATTTCATTGAACATTTCCTTACTAAAATGCCTCTGGCAGAGGACACCAAGCAGATCATCCGTAAACATGCTCAGACTTTTGTGGCTCTGTGCGCTACAGGTATGAGCCCTGCACGTTAAGCGAAGCGTGTTGCTCCCCTCCACACGCCTACCCCCATGGCTGTGGCCTAAAGCGAGCTCACACAGCCCTGGGGAGGTAGGTTAAGCCCCGATTATTGCCCCTTGTTGTTTGCAGAAGGTGGATTAACTTTGCAGAGGTAAGTTTTGGGTTTTTTCTCGCAGAAGATGCTTTGCTTCCGAGTGGTTTGTGGTGTCGGGGAGGGGGAGGCGCTCCCTGCTTCACAGCTCAGCGTGGCACAGTCCCGTCACCTCTGTGTGTTATATGGGGGCTGCAAAAGGCTCACTGCCTGGGCAGTGGATGCATTCTCAAGGCACTTTTTAAAGGCGGAGGGAGACTTTTTTTTTTTGCCTGTGAATAGCTCTGCGTGGGGGGTTTTAAAACTCCCCTCTTCAAGTTGCCTCTTCCCCCCTCCCCGGTGGCTGGTGGGTTGGAGGAGGGCCACGCGGCACGGAGGCTTTCCTGGCACGGGACCGAGCTGCTGCCATCTGCACCCTCCTGACCACGTGCTGTGCTGAAGCCATGTGCGGGGCTGGCCTCCAAAGACGCCGACTGTTGGCTGGGCCAGGTTTGCAGAGGCCTGATCTTTGGTTTCAAGGGCACCGTGCCTGCGTGCGCGCTGGTTCTTTGAAGTCCCATGTTTGCGTGTGGACTGTGTGTGTGTATGCATTGGTAGATGTACGGGCTTTACCCGCTGAACCCTAGCGAGTGGGAAGGAGAAAAAGTTGTAGAAGAGTCTTTTGGTTCTCCCAAACTCGCTGTTCCCGCAGGACAGAGTGGAGGAGCAGGGACAAAAGAAGCTCTAGAGGGAAGATCCTGTGTTGTAACAGAACGTGTTCAGCGCGTTTTCTCTTGGTATGGCAAGACCAGCCCAGGGATGGCAAAAGAATAAGGAAGAAAAAGCAGCCAAAGCAAACGTTCTTTTGCAGTAGCACGTAAAGAGGAATGCCAGATGCTCTGTTGACACTGATAAAAGCTTAGTGGAAAGGAGATACAGTGCTTTAGTAAATGTTAATATTGTGCTAAAAAAAAACCATCAAGCCTGCATTTGGACTTCAGAAGAAGTACCCACGTTTGAAAACCTCGGTGGGATGCGTGGGGTCAGTGGCACAAATTAATGTTGTGTAGTTTTATTTTCCAGGGATGGATTTGGTAAAAAGTTTGAAGAAAGATTGCAGGCACTCAGAAGAAAAATTTTATTGCACAGAATCGGCCCTACTTGAAGGCCTAAAGATAGAACAACCAAGCCATAAAAGAGAAATTTATAAACACTGGCATTGCTCTTCATCTTGGGCTTAACATCAGCATAACGGGCAGTTCGTAAATTAGATTGCCTGGAATAATGCTCGGTGTTGGGAGTGCTACAACCTTCAGACAGCCCTCAGACTACCTGCAGCAACATTTTGGGAAAATCAGACGTAACTCTCCGTGCCAGATCCTCCCAGATAAGGCTGCTGCGACTCTGAATGCCTGGTTTGCTAAGTTTGACGCTTCTTCAGCTGTTAGCTCAAAAGAACAGCTACCCAGCCTCCCCTTTGGATACGGGGATGTTTAACCTAGGTTGTTGTGTTGGCAATGACAGGGATGAAAACAAGAGTAGTTCAAAGGTTGGAGACTTGCTAAGCGTCCAGTACTTTGATCTACTGTCGGTATTGTTATGTTTCTTTTAGGAAGCACATCCAGAGCCTTTATTTAACACTGCTACACACCACAGCTGGAGAATGGATCAGTAAATGAGAACCATGTTCTGGGAGTTTTACTTAGCTTTTAAAAAAACAGTTCTGAGCTCACCAGAATTGGGGCCCTCTTCAGCTCCCTACTGAAGTTGGGAATATTGCCTGGGGAAAGAGCACTCAGGAAGGCTGCCACTAGGCTCTGTGTTCTTATTGTTATTTTTGGATTTCAGGATTCCACCTCTTGCTTTCCTCGCGACTTCTTTGTTGGCTAGTGAAGATCACATGTGGCTTAAGTGGCATCTGGACTTTGCTTTGCTGTTGCTGGGTTGTGTTGTATTTCCCCTTGCCAAAATGAACCTAGATGGACTGCAAGTGCGTTGAGCTGCCTGGATGCTGTGGGGCCCGATCCAAAGTCCACTGGAAAACACTGACACTCGCTTAAGTGGCCTCAGGGGCAAGTGCAGTCTATCCTTTGCTTGAAGTACAGCCCGTGGCCTCTACTGCAAAGGAGGGTCTCCTAAGAAGAGGCAGCAAAATAATGCTTGCTTAGAAAATAAAATCTCCGCCAGTTGGCTTAACAAGGTGAAGGCTCTGGAAGTGTTTGTAGATGAGCGTGTGTGCGTTTGCTCCAGAACGAGAAGGTTACACTGCAAGGTGAAGCTGAGGGGAATTCCTCTAAGCTTCAGTTGTCTGGCTGGTAGAAGTGGATCTGTTTGATTTGGTTTAGTTTTGAAAAATCCATTTTCGCGAAAGGATGTCTTTGTGCTGTGGTAGGTTTGGGAGAAAAAGAGAAAAAAAATTACTAGGGGTTGTTTGAAGTTAACACATAATTGAGCTTAATGAATGGGGCTTTGGCATGGCCGAGCAAGGCAGGGAGAGCTCAAAAGGAAGCAGGCCTCTTTTGGCCCAAGTTAAGACCAGTGTTGAGGGAGAACTGCAGCTCTATACAAGTATAACAATGAATAGCAACAAATATTGGAGCTTCAGCATTTCATTATGTTCCTCTGGTTATCAAAACATACCAGGCTCCTTTTATATTATTATTATTGCTGTTATTGTTGCTTTCCTCCTCTGGGATGGAGAAAGAAAGATCCCCCTTTGAAACAAGCGTGTTACAATTCTCCTATTCTCTGGCCTTTATAAAATTGGGAGTCTCAAGGTATGTGACCAGTTGGAACCTGTTGCATCTTGCAGCAAGTGATTTATGTTCACAGTTTTGATTTGCCTCAATGAAAAGATTTTCATTCATAGCCCCCAGCTCTCCAGACGGATGGAATTGCTGCTCCATTTAAAAAGGAAAAGGGGTGACTCGCCTTGTTAGGAATTTTTTTTAAAGCGCTGCAGCGCCTATATGCCTGCTTTGTCCTCCCTTCAGGGTGGCTGGCATTCTTCTCTCTCCTCTCCCTCCTCTCTCTCTCTCTCTCTCTCTTTTTAACAACGCTGAAGTTGTTTATTCTTTTTGGATGAAGTCTCAGATAGGCTACTGGGGATGTGTGCTTCAATTGATGGGGCCCCCTACCCCATTGTGGCTGTGTCAGGTCTAATTCATCTCACCGAAGCCCCCTTGTTCCTGAGCGCTCAATAGCGCAAGATGAGGCGATGGAGGCTGACAATGATGCCACACTCTTCACTTGGGGGCATCCAATTACAGGCGAGAGGGGCCCCCTGATTAATATGCTGAAATTAGTGGCCTCTGCCACAAATAATTCCTTGTTGAGTTGCAACAAAAAGGCAGTCCATGCTGCTTGTCTGGAGTGGTTATAGGGACAGACACAAACTGGTCATTTAAACTTCATTATCACTTTTCCACCTTGGAAAGAATGAGGGTGTGACTATGAATTCATGTTCTTGTTTACTGCTCCATTTAAAAGAAGAATGCAAATATTAATGCCAAACGTGATCCTGTCAGGACAGACTCATTAAACTGACACATTTTGGTCATGTCCTGTTTGTGGAGCTCAGTAAATAGTGGCGCGAACGTGCTGCCACCGTACCCCTCTGAACAACCCAATCTTGGTGGAATTGATGCTTGCCTACTGAAACCCTTCATTTCTGAAGTCTACCTGTGACTGTGTATCAGCATTTCAGTTAGGCACTGGCTTTGGAATGTGTGTAGTGTCAATAAGCTGTCTAGACTACTTGGATTTTTGGGAATGACGGAAGCTTGCTAGAAGGTGGGTGTATTTAGATCTACCTGGAAATGAGTTTCCAGATTAGGAAAAGGGGAAAAACTAAAGTTATTTATAATGGTAACATAAATGAGATGATTTTAGATGAAGCTTGTCTTTTCACTGGCAGCGCATCACAAAAGCTTGGCCACAGTTGATCGTATCAGTTTAATTTTGAAGGTTCATAGAACGCTGGGCGAAATGCCCCTTTGAAGGTGGGTATTGGTCAGGGCTACAATGGAGTGTCAGAGGTATATGAATAGGTTCAGAGAGGACTTTCATGGAGTCCCAAAGTCTTCAGTTTCACTGGTAAAACATTTACACAAAAGTTATTTTATCATAATAAAGGAGATGCATGATTTAATACTTAAAGTGTTCCACTGAGCCCTCTAAGCTGTCTGTTCCTTTGATTTCATTCAAGGGTTTGACAGATGGTTTATATTTTTTCAGCCCAGAGGAAGTTGTATTCTGATAAAAGCTGAAGGAATGTATCTCAGGTTCTTGTGTATAATGTGGCATTTCCCTTTCTTCCTCACAAAATCATAGCCGTTTTACTTGTGCCACTTACTTCCTTTGTGTCTGATTCTCCTCCAAGGTGTACACTGCCATGGATCAAACGCATTCCTGTTCAGCAGAAAGCATCTTAGCATTAAAATGTGGATTATTCTTACTAAAAAAAAAAACAAAACCCAACAAAACAAAACAAAAAACAAACCAAAAACATGCTAAATGGCAGAGATATAGCCCCTTAAGGAATCATGGGAGTGGCTTTGTGGAGAGACCTACAGCAATGCAGTCTGGAAGGGGGCCCAGCCTCTTGTCAGCATGGTGTCACATCAGAATGTAACTGATTGTCCGCCAATTCTTGGGACCCCCGTCACTTAGTTATGCCACATTTACATTAAATCCCTGTTGCCAGGATGGATGGCAGCCACTGACAAGAGACTAGGTTGAGACAAAGCATTTTTAGGATGAAACCTTAATTTAAATATGGATTATCTGCCTCCTGACAGGGTTAAGCAGTCTTTTTCTTTCTTTTTGTTGATGTTGTTCATTAAAGCTATATTCCTTTGAATGTCAGTGCAAAGGTTTCTGCTTTAAAGGGTCCAAGGACTCCTTACCAGAGTGCACCTAAGGATGTGATCATGCGAAACACTTCAGAATGCGAACAGGTTTTCTCAGATGTATGCTGCCATTGACCCCAGTGGCATTATTCACATGAGCAAAGTATTTTAACGTTTGAAGAACGGGGGCCCTGTTTATGATAAAAATACCTTGAAGTGATGAATGGCCTCCCAGGCTTAGTGCTAGGAAGGGCTACTCTCTGAAGTACAGTTGCTCATGTGGGTAAGTGTTTACAGGTTTAGACCTGTAACAGTTTAGAGCAGGAGGCACCTTTCTGCTCACAATTTTCCCTGCCTTTTCGGATGCAACAGTTGGCAGCTGAAGCCATGCTGGTAGAAGAGTGTATGTGTATGGGCAGGCTTCTCCTAAAGCAATCATTTCAGTCTTCTTTTTTTTTTTTCTCTCCCTTCTTTCTTCATACAGATATTAAATTTATTTCAAACCCACCTTCCATGATCGCAGCTGGCAGTGTGGTAGCAGCTGTGCAAGGCCTGCATCTGGGGAACACTAACACTTTCCTCTCCTATCAATGCCTCACACATTTCCTATCACAAGTTATCAAATGTGATCCGGTAAGTGACTCTTTCTCTCAGTTGATCTCCTGCCTTAGAGTTTAAGAATGAATGCGCACGTACTGCACGGTAGCTAATCTGACAGTAAATCTTGATAAAAGTCAAACCTCAGAGTGGGGTTTTTGAACATGTTCTCTTGTGTCCATCCCAGTTATTTAGCTGTCATTATATCCATTAATAATCTGTGATTATGCTGCTGCAGTTCACTGATAGGAATGCCACGTCCAGCTCTAATGTTTGTAAGAGAAGCATATCTGACAAAGCAAAGCATCGATTCAGGACGTTGCAGAGGCTGTGTTTGGTTGTAGGTCATTAAACCAGGAGTCTATGTACAACAAAACTTTGAAAATAAGACTGAGGAAATAGTTACTGAGACCTCGTGGTATCTCTGACCTTATCTTTGACCATTCTTGAGGCCTTTTATTGTGGCAAGTGGTGTGAAAAAGCCCTTCTTAAAAGAGTTCTAATGATCTAATTTGGTTTATTGCGTGCTAGACCTGCACAGTAGCTGGTATTGAATTCCTTTTTGGAACAAATGCTTGTCCCACGCCTTTCTGACAAGGTAGATGGTCCTCACAGGACTCTCATTTTGCCCTGCAGCTTCCAGGAGATGCACATCAGTAACTAGTGAGCAATAAACCTTTCATGAGTGAATGGGCCAGGAAGGGAGCCTACAAGGAAGACCTAAAGTCAATGATCCATGTCATAATGGTGTGTGAAGTTGGGGCAGAGTTGAGCTTTGTTTTGTAACAATGTGGAAGACCAATAAATAGATGCTTTAAAAAGGTTCTTGTGAGGTCTCCAAGCACTGGACAATGAGTCAAATAAAGACAACTCTGTGGATACCGCCAGAATCTTTGAGATGCTGTTAAATTATTTTATATGTTAATAATTTAATTACATAGAGAACTGTACTAGTCCAGGCACTGCAGAACTAAGTTTGTATAATTGGACTTTGTTGATGGGATTGAGTGATTTCTGGAAAGATGAATGCATCATAATTATTCACAAAAGAATATTTTACTTTCTAAACACTATGTCAAAAAACTGCTGACAAGTATCTCAGCTCAGTATTTTGATCACCTTAACAATACCTCAGTATCAAGCACGTTATTTTTGCCATTTATATTACTGCAGCTAAAGTAATAATGGAACCAGTTCTGAAATGTTAAATACTATAGGAACTTCAAATACTGAAATCAAATGCTGCTCACTTTGGTATGTACATGTAATGCTTTTACTTGGTTCGTGAACAATGTAGATATTTCAGTGCATGGTTGGCCACTATCCAGTGGGAGATACTTGAAGCAGGTATTGAGGAAAAATATTAGGCTCACTACCTGTTCTGACAGTATCTGATTAAAACAAAAAGATTATTTAATCTTCCCTGATACAAAGCGTTGAAGTAGATTCTCTCACATATGGGAGAACAGCGGCATGTCCTTACCTGATTTGACTTAGTTGATGACAGAGCTCTTTTAAAAGAAAAGAAAGTAGTATTAGCAGGAAGGAGGATCCTTGCTTAGTTCTTTGTTATTGTCCAGAGTCATTGCAAGTCCACAGTCTATGACCTGAGCTTAAAGTTAAGAAATAATTCCCCTCCAGCTTTCCTTGCTAAATACATTCATGTGTTAAAGTGGCTAGAGTTGAAATAAGGGTTTTGTATAGGTTGCTACAGAAAATAAGCATCATAAAATTATACCTGTGCATACTGTTGTGTTTGTAATGGAATAAGGGAACAGCATTTTTCACTGCTATTGCTTTGAGTGGAGAAAACTGCTTGGTTTCATACCTAGCACGATTCCCCCGCATAGAGAATTTCCCATAAGGTGTGCCCGTGTAATCCACGGTATCAAATGCTATTCCTGTTACCTTATTTCACCAGCATGTATATGAAGTCTGTTACTCCACAGTGATGGTTCCCCTTGTCAAACCACATGAATGAGTACGCTTTATATTGGATTGTTTTGAAATATTAAGAGCACGCATTATAACACAGCTCACATTCTCCCCGATTATCTATTAGCTAGGGCAGCCGGTCTGTTGGATTTCAGGTTATATAATTACACTTTTTTACCTTTAGTCTCAAAGAAAGCTGAATCTAAAGTAAAATGAATATCACCTGATTGTAATTCCTTTATGGTTCATGTTTACGTTGGTAGGAGTCCAATTTCCCATTTTGCCTTTGATCAGGGGTAATTAGAAGTCAGACAATCACAATTAGAAGTCTTGGGCTGTCTTCCATCATTCTATTCTTGACCCCATCATCCAAACAGATTGAATTTTACCCGACATTCATTTCCAGGCCAGAAATTTGCTAAACTAGATTAGATTGGGTTTCCATGCTGTCTGTTAGTACACTGGAATTCGTCTCCCGCCTGCCCCTACTCAGAGGCACCTTCAGACATGTGCTTGTTAACCAGAACAGGTCAGGCAGTAACAAAGGATTTCCCAGCAGTTTCTTTTTTGTTGTTGTTTGTTTCCTTTAGTATCTGACCCTGGAGTCTGATCATGTCTACTCTGTGTTAAAGGTATTTGACCACATCAGTTAGGCTAGCAAGTCTTTGGAGTTTAATTAATCCAGGAAGGGTTTATGACCTTGAACAAACTGTGGGCATTGAAAATTTGGGTAGTGAAGCAGAAAAGTTGTTGGGAGAAGTTATCAGAGTAATGCACAAATTTTGTATTTGCTTTTCAGTGTTGAGAATTACGGAGGATGAAAAAAGTTTTGGTGGGGTTGTTCACAGTGAATGTTACATCTTGCAGTTACTTTTGCTAGCTCTGATACGTTCCTGCAAACAAATTATTCTTCTAACAGCTGTCTGAATGAGAAATGATTTCAACAAAAAACATGTAGAAAATATTGTTCATTCAACTGTAGCTTAAGACATAGTCTGTTCATAATAAATTGTAAAGATTACGTTTTAAAAAAATACAGTGACAACGTGCTGTACCCTGAGAATCTCACAGGAGAAAAAAAAATGTGGTCAAAAATTACCTTTAAATTACATAGTCCTATGTAATTATTCATGACTGGACTCCAGAGGGAGAAGAATAGGTATTTATAGGAATTCTTTTGAATGGTTTTAGTTTTCAGAGCTCAAACATGCTATATGCAAATGATAGGATTAAAAAAACCCAAACAAAACCCACAAACCCCCCACCAATCAGTCCTCCCCCTCACCCCCCAAAAAGAGCAAACAGGGTTTGTTTTGCTCTGAAAATAACTCGTTAAATAACTCTGAAAATAACTTTGTTAAAAAAAGAATTATCCTCACAAGTGCCTGGATTTGTAAAACCAAAAATACCTAAACCTGTATTCATGTCCTGCCCTTTCATACACGTAATTCTGAGTGTGACTGTGGTACATGGGGCAGGACATGCAAGTAGAAGCCTCACAGTCAGGATTGATCCGTTGTATCTTGCAAAGGGGTGAAAGGACTTCATAGAGAACTTATTGTGAAGGCCAGAGGTATGTAGGAGCCAAAGGCACGATGACTTTAGGATATGAGGCGTTTCTTTTTGTCATTTAAAACGCTGTGTGTCTCTGTCAAGAGGAAATATTACACTAGGGTTTAAACCAGAAAAGGTCATAGGTTATGTGTTTTCAGTGAGCTGCAACTGATGGTCTGATCTGCTTAGAGGTAGGATTAACCTCCCTCTCTCTCAGAAAGGACTTGCAGAGAATTGTTTGCTTGGGTTTCTAATCTTATTTTACCCCAAATGCCATGTGCCCTTATTGGTGGCAGAGGAGATTCTTGTGGTAGTGGAATCAGTGAAAAGCTGGTAGATCACACAAGAAGCCTCTGAATGAAGGCAGAATTGAAACTGGGAAATAAAGAAAACAGCAGGCAGGTCACCCTCTCAGGAAAACAACATTCATTCTCAGTCATGCACATCCTAACACTTTTGACGGCAATTTATCATGGAAGACTGGGTTCACCGCAAGGGCTAACACATGTCATAGGTTAAATCAGAAAAGGCAGTACTGAAAGGAAACTTCAAAGTCCTTAATACACAGAGTTAAATATGTTGGGGAAAAGCTTAGGATGTTTGTTATAAAGATATCAGTAAACAGCACGCTGGAGGAATTTTGGCAAAATGTAATGTGATTGTTTTGCCTGTTCAAGGCACCATTTAAGTCATTGCAGTGGCTCTGAAGAGCACAACCACAACTTGTAGGAAGTTGAACAGGTTGAGCTAACAGGCCTTCCTCCTCCAGTTCTTATTGCTCTGGATCAGTAAGTGGAATTGGGTCTATCTGCTCATGGTACAGTTTAGTGCCTGGGAGAAGTTACCTTTCCTGGGAGGAGGAGACACGATACTGATTGGTGCTTTATGCTTTTAATTAATTTAAGTCTGTGCAAGTGGTGAGGCCCTTGCACCCTCCTGAACACTCAGAAGAACCACGTGCATTCAGCTCTGAGAAAAGCTTTTGAGGCAAGGGAGAGAGATCTTGCCCTGACTGAGATTTCAGGGTAGATGCGGTAGCAAACTGAGATCTTACAGCACTTTATAATGCATGGGTACAAAGATGCTCAGTGGTGCTTCGGAAAGATCTCTCCATTTTGGGGTCAGACAGTCTGGTACATTTTTCTGTTCAGATGCTTCCTGAATTAGAAATCAGCTAACTTGAGCTGCCCACTGCTGGACATAGCAGCAGTTGGCAGGCAACTTTGGGCAGGTGTATCTAAAGATACATAGATGGCACTTCTACCTAATAAATTTCTATTATGGGAACTCAGCCTAGGAAAATCACTGGTTATGACCATCACTTCTAGGAGACTGTACTACCAAAATGTTTCTGTAGTAAAAGTAGAAATCATTCCAGCATCAGCAATACTTGGGCCAACTCTGACTCCAGCCCAGTTTTGGGTCTTTACAGCTCCACTCATTTTTGATTGATTCACGCTGCTGTACTGGTGCTCAGTTAGGCTGTTGCTGTTTTTCAAAAGGTATAAAGGATGGTGAGGTAGAAGATAGCATGAACAGACTTTTACAGAACTGCTGAAGCATTAACAGCACAGGCAGGAAATAGTAGTGCAAGTTACAACACCTTACTGTGCCACGGTCCTGCTTGGGTTAGTTACTACATGTGTAGTTGCAGTGGAGCAACATTCAGTTGTAGACCTATGGGCCGAGACTAAGAATGAAACGGTGCTCATGGTTTGTCCAGAGGACCGTGTATGGAGATGCTCACCTAGGCCATTAAATAGAAGATGGTAAGAGTTAGTTGCTGAGGTCTGAATCCTGCAGAAAACGGGGTAGCTCATCCAATCCGTTCACTGTTCAGTGGTTCTCTTGCTCTTCCCAGACTCCTTTCAGTCTGCTGTCCTCACAGATAAATTGATTACATTTCTCTTGCTTTTTCAAGAAATTGTATTTGGTCTGTTATCTTACTGTTTTTCTAAAGGACCCTGGGTCTTTTCTCCTTCCATTTAATCTTCTCTAGGATTGTTTACGAGCCTGCCAAGAACAGATTGAATCCCTCCTTGAATCCAGTCTACGCCAGGCACAGCAGCACAACGTATCTTCAGAAACAAAGACTGTAGAGGATGAAGCAGACCTTTCCTGCACACCTACTGATGTGCGAGATGTGAACATTTAAGAGGACTTCTTCTAATGGGTTTGCTTGGCGAGAAAAGCAGACAAAGAAAGGGCATCTGAGAAGGAATCAGCATCAGGATCTCCCCCCCAGAAACCCTTTTCTACAGGACATTTTTATACCAGAAGGGAAAACCAGTCTTGTTATATTTTTTCTTGCTCTGTCTCCCTTCCATCTGTGACTTCAAACAAACAAATAAACAAAAAATACCCCAAAAACTGTCTTAAAAAAAGAAAAAAATAGTATTTGCATTACCCCCAGGGGTTTGTGCTACAAAAATAGAGGATTTTATACAATAATAATCAACTAGTTTTTATATTAAAGTGTTCTTGTCTGTATGTTGTAAAAATAGGCATTAACACACAAAATGTCTCCAGGGGAGGTATTAGATTTGATTTCTTACATATAAAACCAACCAACCAACCATTTTTAAAGTAGAAGAGGGTTTTTTTTTTTTAGATAGTAAATGAAATATTCTTTTTTTTTTTCTTTAAAAAGCATAGCTTTAACGCAGTTCTAGGCTTTTCTGTATCTTGCTTGCTTATGCATTTAGTCACTTTATAATTCATCTGTAAATGTTTATTTTATTTCCTTAGGTTTTTTTTTATCCTCTTCACCTTATAAATGGTTAACGTAACCCATAAGTTAGTGTATGTTAGTATGCAGCATTATTATATGTTAATCTTTCTTGTGCCTGTGGATTGCCTGTGCATAAGGCATTTGTAGGGTTCCAGCTGAGCATTGTTGGGAAAGGCCAATGTACTTCTCATACGATACTCTATTATAAAGAGAAACTGCAATAGTGACATAATATATTATATTTTTGTAATCTTCATATTTTTGTAGTTACCTGTGTAAAATGCTGGTCTGACCCCACAGATATTCAGCCTAATTATGGTCAGGTTCAATCCACAGTTTAGTCTTTTTTTTTTTTATTTTGTTTGTTTGTAATATTCTAAAACCATTCCATTCAAAGCACTTTCAGTCCATTAGATATAGGAAATACATTCTTTTATTGTGTGGGAATTTTTTTTTAATGGAATGGTTTGGAAATATACAAGTGCTTGTGTTCGCAAACTTGGAATTGCAAAGCAAGTGCATTTAACTATGGTGTTAGAGGAGAGGTGATTTTTTTTTTTTTCCGAAGGTTGTGTTCCAGTGAGAGAAATTGCATTCACAAATTGCCAGGATATCTTCCTATCCTTTTCTATAGAAAAGTTGAAGTTTAGAAATCCTTTGGTGCCAACTCATCTTTATAAATTAGGGGCCTTAAAGGTTCACGTATAGGACACATAGTTTAAGGATTGTCGCTAGATGTTTTACAACTGAAGGTTTTTAAACACTAAAATATATAATTTATAGTTAAGGCTAAAAAGAATATTTATTGCAGAGGATGTTCGTAAGGCCAGTATGATTTGTAAAATAATGCAATTGCCCCTTTTTTTTAAAAAAAAATCTTTCTACCCTTGATGTTGCAGTTTTAACACAGCTTATTACAGAAAAAAAGGACACGCTTCAAAGAACAAACCCAAAACAAAGCAGTCTGTTTGGCCCCTTCCTATACATTTTTCAAAAGCAGTCTAACCATGAAAACGCCATAGTTAATAGATATGAAAATTGGAGTACTTGAAAGAAGTTCTTATTCCAGTATATGCCCCATTTTTTTATTTAGCTACAAATAGAAAATTTGCACATCTTGGCTATGTATCTTTTTATTATTATTTTAGAAAGTAGCTGAAGGGACATGGACATAGCTGTTGAAGTTGATGCTCGAGGAGAATGTGATGGTGAAATGTATGTGAGAAAACTGCCGCTAAGGTGTTGATTGTAAAAAAACAAAACAGAAAAAAAAACAACAAAAAAAAAGAAAAAGGAAAAAAAATTTAAAATTAAAAACAAGAAAAAAAAAAGAAAAAGAAAAGAAAAAGGAGTGGATGCTCCATTTTTATTGAGCTGCTATGGATAAATTCCCAGCATGGTTTGAAAAAAAATTAACATTGCTTTTCTGTATCTTTGTCATTGTGTTTTGCTGCTATTTTGTGGATCAGTTTGTTTTTTTTTTTGTTATACAATGTCATATACTGCCATGTTATAGGTTTTAATTTTCTCATAGAAAATTATATTATTGACATCATTTTTTTTTGTAGATTTTTTTTTTTTATGTGATCAATTTTTACTTAATGTGATTACTGCTCTATTCCAAAAAAGGTTCCTGTTTCACAATACCTCATACTTCAGTTAACCATGTCTAGACCAGGTTTTAATGTACGTACACAGTGCCTCATAGTTCTACTGCAAATGGAAATGCATCGAACGTTATTCTGAATGGGTCTCGCGATTTGCAACTAGGTTGCATTAATTTAAAAACAGCAGACATTTCAGAAGATCGAGTAATGTCAGGTTTTTTTGTTGTTGTTATGCATTTTATAAAGCTGGATTCTTTGTCTGATCTGGGGTTTATTATCATAGTAGTTTTAAGCTGTGTTATTAGCCACATTGATATACGAAAGGTGCATTATAATATAACTCTTGTATGCCACCTGATGCGGTTTCCCATCAGTTGGGACACATCATTTGGTATGATAGGTTATCTTCTGGAACTCTAAGTATTTTGTGTGTTTAATCTGTTATGATATACTAGTTTTTTGTTTTGTTTTGTTTTTGTTTTTATTTTTTTTTAATTATAGCATAATGCTAATTTAAAAAGCCTGTAAATCTCATAAATAAGCCAGCTAACAGAGTTGTATGCTGAAGAATAATCTAGCTGTTGCCTGTATGCTGCTAAACCAAAACAGAATTAGAACTCATTTTGAGGCAAATGCAGTTAAGATCCTACATAGTGCATAAATAAAGCATTGCAATGCTACTAGCAGTCGCAGGACCCAGGAGGACTGGATACATTCTGTCCAAATTTCAGGAACATTTCTTACTGCTTACCTCATAAAACACTTCTGTTTGTGGCATCTCTGTGTCTCTGAACCAAACATGATTATTGAGTTAGTGCTTGTTGGTTATATTATGTGTTACACTGAGTGGCAGTGTGTACTGCAAATTTCTTTAAAATATTCTATGTACTAAAAGGCCAAATCCAGATTAAGTGGGTTCACGTGCCAACGGAGATGCTTTATTCGTCACATTATTATAACAATCTGTAGTAAGCAAGCAATTCAGATTTGTACATTTTTATATTGTACTTATTGGCATCACTGGTCTGAAATGCACATTTTCACCAACAGACCTGTAACAGACAAGTTTCCAGCAAAAAAACTAAAGTCTAGAAATAAAATTGGTAAAACCCAATGTCTGCCTGTTGTCGTCTTTTTTATTTTTAATTGCCTTCATGCATGCTGAATGGTAGCAACTACCTGATGCAGTGAGTAAACCACTTGACATTTTCTGGTTTTGACTCTGTGCCCCAATAGTTGCGATGCTGAAAACCTTTTGTTGGTATATTGGGAAACCGTAGGTGTTTTTAGCAATGGGTAGGTGGCTGCCTGTCACAGTAATGTGTATTTTTAAAAAAGCAAAGTAATTTTTTTGCTGAAGACTTTCTCTTAAACAACAAAGGTAACTCAGAGTAAAGCACCATTTAGTGTTTTTTTCTATAAAATATAAAGTAGGTGTTGGATGGTACAGAATGCTTGTTTGTATTTATTTATCAGTGTAAGGTTTTGTGTCCTAGACTACCTTTACAGAAGATAGTTTGTTTTAAAAGCAGGAAGATTAACCTGCTTTTTTTTCCCTTCCATTCATACACAGCTTGTGCATCTTACTACTGCATCACTAAGATAAGGAATAGAACAGAAAAACGTAAAACCTTACTAAAAATATGTAAAGAAAGAACTGGACACAGAAGGACAGAAATTATACGTGGTTATAAAGTAAAATAAGAAAAAAATTATAACCTGTGTCCCAATTCACATTCCAAAATCTATCTGAAAACTGGGGATGCATATTATCAATTACTACAAGAACAGAACAGGTCAGAAACAGCTTACTCTTAGTGGCAAATGGTCAAGTTTCTAACCTATGTACTTGACTACCCTATCAAAATATTTCTGCCTTAAAAAAACAATCTATGTAAAACATCAAGTGCTTATCTTTCCTGTTGCAAATTGGAAATCTAGTTATCAGCCTCCTGAGTTTCTCACTGACTCAGATTCAGATTACAAGTGACTCTACACAGTGAGTACAGCAAAGGAAACGAAAAATGAAACTCTGAAGTTAACACCCAACGTGCTAATTATAGTCTAAGTGCAAAATAAGTTTGTCTTAGTGCAGTTACCAATAGGTGGGAAACCATCTGCATCAGAACAGTCAAGCTTGGCAGTTTCCCAGTCATTTCAGACAGAAACCCAAGCCACGTGGCCTACTATAAAATCAGCTCAGGTAGGTGAAGTAACATCAGTACACAGCGTGATCTCCATTTTTTTCCATTTGAAACGTAGAGCTCCTCAATATCATCAGGTTATACTGCTAGGCCAGTAGAGCAGTGAAAGAAGAACTAAATTAGGTTCACAGTGACTTTACAGATCAAGCCAAAGCTTAAATTAGACTCGGTCAAAAGACTTTTTTTTTCCCTACAAAGATACTTCATCAGTTTTCTGCAAAATTTCAGCATATTAAAAAAAACAAACCAAAAAAACAGGAAAAAAAATTACTTTTGTATCACTGATGGCTAAGCTCTCTGATTTTAAATGTTGGAAAGTTGAGTGACGATGTACCTATGAAATCCTGATTTGGGACAAAACCATTTTTCTTCATATAATAATAAAATGATTCAGTGAGAAATTTCAACCTGCGTTTTGTTGAACATGTTAAGTGGGTTTTGCCTTTCCTGTCTGTTTTATAAACTCTATTAAACCAACTGAAGTGTTCTGTGACTTAAGGAGGTTTAAGCCCACATAGTCAGCTCTGTTATTTACATTTTCCTTCTCTCAAACACCATCTCTAAATGCAGACTACGAAATTTGAATGTTGGGTGAACTATGCCAGTATTACTCACATTGCAAAGGGCAGAAAGACAAGAATGTAGCAAGAAAAACAATTTCCTATAGGCTGTAAAAAATATGCATGTTCAGCTAGGCTATGCTGTAGCTTAGTAAAGGGAAAAATACTGTATTTTCTTACATGAGATTGAGACGTGTACACAGAAAAACCTCCAAAAGACCTCTAAAAACCTTCTCAATTCCATTGCTGAATTCAGACTGATTGACAAGCTTGGACCTTTTATGGACACTTAAATACACATATTCTTTTGAAAGAATGAACAAGATCTGTTCAATGTAAAAACTCAGAGTGCACTTACATTCAAGCGTATCTGGCATTTTAAGTGATAGAAAACTCCAGAAGATAGAGAAGAAAGTGAAGCTTGGAGCTATTATTTCAAAGGAGTCATAGGAATGACCCAGGCATGTGGGCTAGATACTCTGGTAAGATTCCTGGCAACGTCATTGAAAAGCTGTAGTGGGACAAAGGCAGTAAAGCTGTAAATGATGGCATTTTAATGAGTCCCTGCCAGCATCATTTTATGGGAAATATATCTCTTCAGACAAACACGGGATTTTTACGATCCCACAAATATAATTGATAATAGTAATTGCATTGGCATGGCAAACATAGATTCCCATCTGGTTTTTGACTGAGTTCCACACAATATTCTAATCAAATTATGAGAAAGGGATTGCAAATGAGTCAGCTGGATTGCACTGACCATGTGAGATGTGCCACAGTTCTCATTTTGCTCCTTAGGGTCAAGGAGTACAAATTTAGGAGCAAGGCAGAAGCTTCTTTAATGTGATAGACATTAAAGAAGGAAAACAGAAATAATTTCTCGGTGATCCCACTAGCATCTGCAGAGCCCTACTTGGATCTGTCCTACTTTTTTGCCTGTGTGAAGACTATGTGTTAAAAAGTCTCATATTTCAGGGAAGTCACTAAGTATTCACAGCCTTAACTTCCCTGTGCGCTCTAACCTGAAGAGGGAACTACTGGCAGAAAGACTGTGGGCTCACAGCACAACAGATGCAGAAGCGCCACCCCAGTGTATGGGCAACAGATCTGCTCCTGGAGTGCACACCACCACTTCTGCTGAACTCCTGAAGCTGGTTTTAATGTGGTCTTCAGAGCATCAATTCCTTCACAGAACAGCCCCAAGCTTTTAGGGAGCAGTCATACATACACAGACCAAAGCAACACCAGTTTCTGAAGTTGTCTCTCTGGACACAGGAAGCTGTTTAGTGGCTGCTAGAGGTCTTCCCTCTTCTACAGTAGGGAAAAAAACCCCATCTGTGTGTATTTCATCTCTCTCCTGATTTTAATTATGGCTTATGTTACTTTTCTTATTTATGATAATATCCTTGAAGAAATACAATTAGCATTTATTTCAGATAAAAAAAATCCCCACATACTTATCCATCTCAAAAGCAGAATACCAGTCTGTCCACTCACTTGAAGACTGCAGTAGGAAGTTATATTCCCATCATATTCAAAATATATACTAATGGACAGTCACAGTGCAATCTTCTCTGCTAACACGTCTGCCAAAGGGTGAAGCCTACCTGAAAGCCCAGTCAAATGAGACCTTGACTACATCTGCTCAGCTCTGTCTAATGTGGCATGAGCTGGAAAACAAAGAAGCAAAATAACTTCATTAGGCAACTGTTGCTAATTTCACACTTGGAAACACGTTTGGGGTGGGTGACCAGAAAGGGCGATAGGAACCTCCCTTCTCCCCATCAGTAACTGGCCTTTGTGTCAGAGAGAATGGCCTGGGACCACTTGTGCTGACAAACACAGAGCAGTAACTGAAGGTAACCCCTCAAGGTTAGAGATAACAGGTACAGATATCTAATACCATCAAGAAAGCTGAACCAAAGAAGGAATCACTACACGAACAGGTCAACCTCCAAACCAGGACCCAACACGTTGACTGGTTGGAGCAAGAGCCCTCTTCTCCTGGTCCATGTGGTGAAGGTCTAGGGCTTTGATTTGTGGTTCATCACAAAATGGAACTTGCTATCCACGCATCATCCCGAACCAGCTAAGTAAATAAATTTTAGATTGTATGTTGCTGAGTGGTATGGTTTTGTTATTTCATCCATCCCACCTGACTGCCCCGTGACACTTGCCTTCATCCATCCTCACGCTATACTCCATTAAATGTTTGGTCTCCTACGACAGCCAACACGCTACTCACTGTACGGATGTTATTTGTAACATTAGCACCAGTCTTCAAGGAGCTGGGCTAAGATGGGCAAATCATTTAGCAGACACCAGTAAACCACCACTAGAGCATTACGACAACTCACCTGAGCCAGCACCGAACGAGTGACCCGGTGTCCTGAGTCACTACTCTGATGGCAAACTGTCTGAAACGGACAATTGAGCTTTTTGATGTTTTATTTCTCCTTTTATTAGATTTTATCACTATAGATTGTTTGAATACAGGGTATTACTTTTGAATGGCTTTTTTTTGCTCCTTAAACACCTGCAGGCCATAGTTCTTTATTCTAAATACCAAGACCAGATCTTCAGCAAACGTATACTGTTAAATATAGGTATGTTCTTTTTATATGCACAGACATAAGATCTCCCCAAGATTTCCAGATGGAATCAGTAATTATTTACTCAAAATTAAACATTATCTCTTATAAACACAGTACCTTTAATTCATGTTTTTTTACTCAGTATTTTTGCAGCTGTTTCAGTCATTCACACTTTGGTCCTTTTAGACAATATATCTATCAGCCACATATTAATTCGGGTTTCTTTTCATGGAGACCCTTGGACTGCAAAGGATCAGAAAAGTTCCTCCCTTACAGCCTATTATCTTTCCAATACAAGCAGAAGAGTTCACCTGCCTTCACTCCTGTATGACAGTGCTGAACAGTGCTGCAAACAAGTATATGCGAAGCCTCACATGTTCATAGAAACACAAGTGTTTTCTCATTCTCATACAACGTTCCAATCTCCTAAATCTAGTCCTCCAGGTTTTAAAATCCCTCTCTAAACCTGCTTAACATGTTTAAACCATGTGTAAACCATGTTAACATGTTCCACTTCTCCCATGCTTCTGCTGAAGGAGAATTTCAAGCAAATCACAAGTCAAATCTCCTTGAAAAAGTCTCTCCACATTTTTCTCTAACACAATTTGTTTCCGTCTCATTAGTTTAAGAAATAATGATGCTCCTGTTTTTTTGTGAAGTTTGTCCTCATCTTATTTAGTAAGAGAACTTAAAAGAAGAGCAAGACATACAACTATAATGGGCCAGTTCCTCAGCATGCGGTTCTAACAATGTACCTATGGTGAAGCAGGGTTATGAATTCCCAAGTAGTGCTCAAATAATTCTCCATCTTACTCAGGTGTTCTGGATATGACACAGAAAATGATGCCATAAATCCATGTGGGTTTAGGTTTATAGTGCACTTGACTAACTGCACCACAAGCAAGGTCTCCTCAAGAAGGAAACACTGCAGACACAACCTCTAGCTCTGCTTAAAAGTGACACATTATTGTATTGATCCTTAGTTTCAAACAGTCATTTGCTTTTTACTTGTATTTCAGAAACTGTCAAGTGCTTATTAACAATAACTTCTGTATGTGTGTTTTTCAAAGGAGGTAAATGGGGTCTCAAAAATTCAATGTCTGCACATACATTGCAAAAAAAGAAAAAAAAAAGCCAGTTTAGAGAACAATGTAGGCATGTGTTTTTAAACTACTGTTCGTGCAGTCTGGTCAGGACTGTGTGACACAGTATACAGTGTTTTGTCATCCAAGGAATGTCTTTGATCAAGAGTTTATGCAAGAAGGAAAAAAAAGCCATGAAACCCTAATCCGTTCCCACAGTCCAGTAAACGTGAGCTGGACAAACAGTGGACAATAGCAGTAAAGCTTGCTGCTGGAACAATAGCTGCAACTAAAAAAATTAAAGGGTTGCTGACTCACAGTTCCTACAATCAAGAAAGATTCCACACAGTGTTCATTATTCCCCAGAATCCTGAAGATGCTGGAGGTTAAAAACTGTATTATTACATTGAGATAAAGCAGCAAAATATACTGTTAAACAATGACAAATGAAAGACAGCAGTAAATACTGATGTTGATTCTGTCTAGTGCAGAGTTGGGATGCAGAGACTGAATAATCAATCTTCTTTCTGCCTAAACATTTTTCTAGAAGTAAACTCTGTAACTGTATAATAAACAAATACCAGTTTAATTCAGTCAGTCAGTACGCCACTATTTCAGATGCCATCCATATAAATTCTGCACAACAACAATCGAGTTTTCAAATTTTTCAAGACAAAAGCTGCATGCTACTTCTTGCACCTATTCAGAAATCCTCTGTAGGCAATTTTGCCATGCCAAAAATACACGGAATGACAAATTATTGGTTAAATCCATGTGTATATGAAATACCATAGAACAATTAAAAACATAGTACAGCAAGCCACCTGCAGAATCAACTGGCACTTACTATGACTGATTTTTTTTTTTATCTTTCATATATTTAATGAGAATGAACAGCTACAACTTTATGTTAATAAAGATTTCCAAAGAATCCTATGTTGGCTATGTTTCAGGTAAGTTTACTGACTATGTTTCCCTATGCATAGTACGACATCATTTGGTACACCTATATATGTTCAGGAGTTGTAAAGTACTTGAAGAATCTTGGGATGAAAAGTGCTGCAAGAATGTAATTATTACACTTAGGGAATAAACACTCCTGTCATTAAGGTAGGAATATTCAGAGTGTGATGCCAAAGAGAGATTCAAGTTAGCTACAAACGAACTAACTCTATAAGCAGTGTTAAAACAGAGCTTATTTGGATATTTAACAGCACTGTACATCAGCCAGATCAGTGCTTTGTTCTAACCTAGGGATACACTTTCTGCTGCATTAAGCTGGCTTTAATTTTAGCCCAGGTATCACCCATTGCACAGAGTAGTCTTGACAATCCCAAAGAATCCAAGAGCTCCAAGATCTCTTCTTGTCTCTGCTTAAGGGAACCATTATTTTCAAGTCTGAGTGCACAGTCACATACTTAGAAGACTGTTTTCAAAACAGCACTCAGAGCTTTTTTTTTATTATTTTTAATGTCAATAGAGGCTGAGCTGGTTCTGCAATTCCAAACACTGAAGCATTTCAGTACCAGATTGCTCTCATTGGCTTTTGTATGTCAGTCCTAGACACCAAAACCTGCAACTGGGAACTTGCCACAGAACTCATTTCACACCTCCTAAACCTCCATTTTCTCTGGTGATATACACATTTCTGTGGCAACATGCACCGTCATAACTTTATCCATTAAAAAAACAACTCTGGCAGACTCTAAAATGAGAATCTTCACAGTTACTTGTTAAGCTGTGAAAGCTGAAGTTTTAGGCTGTAATCAGACCAGAACCCATTGCCATAAGAAGTTGCAAAGGCAGCATTCAAAAGGCACTAACATTCACACTGAGTAGCACCAAGAATATGAAGAACTGTAACATTAGTAGAAAAATTAAACCTTTAGTATCAAACCAAAGCCTTCTTCTTTAAGATCAGGATGAGTTATAATATCACACACACATTGCTCTGTCTGCCTGATTGAGCTTTGCTATAACCTTCTCTGAAATGCCCTGAACAAACTCCCAGCAGAAATAAAGATTCTAATCCAGAGGGACTTCAGATAATTCTAATATTCCAACAGATGTCAAACTACATTCTTAAGATCATTAGGCACACCAACACATTGTAAAGAATGTGTAGTGCTTCACGCTGCTGTCATTGCAGAAGCTGTTTAAGAAAGCAACTAGGACAAGGAACCTTACCCTCATCTTGCTTGCCTACACCTCTGTCTCCAGAAAATGACATTTGTTAATATCACCAGCATTCCCTTTCCAGCATGCAACACTGCCAAGAGATTACAGGACATTATAAAAAGCCCCACAAATGTTCAAATGAGCCACCCAGAGAGAAGTCACCCACTTTTATTTGAGAATAAACTCAGAAGAAGTAGAAAAGAATCTAAGATTATCCAATCTTGAAACAGAAGGCTGTATCTAATAAATTATACAGCTTTGGCAGCTTGTGGGTAAGTAAATATTAGATCCAGGCCTGTAGTTGCATGATTTTTATACATAAAAGATTTAATTTTTAATGCCCATTTCTTGTAATACCTTAGTGTGGAGATAAGTATTAAAACTTAACATTCAAAAAGGACTCCAAAAGGGATGTAGATGCATGCTGAACAAGATGTCAACAGAACAGGATTTATGGGTTTTAAACCTCAAAAATTCAGATTATTTGATCTCTTTCTGTGGGGTAAGTCATACGTCTTAAAATGGTACCATTCCTTACTCTAAGGCACAGTGGAGTATCAGGGTGCAGGCACACTTTTGACAGACAGATCTCCCTTTGTTCCAATAAAGGAAGTTGTATTTACAGCCAAAGTGTAAATAAGCATTCATAAATACATCATAGGGCTCAAACTCTGTCTTGCATCTCTTCAAAACCCAAACCCTATTCATTTATACATTTTGGAACTGATCTGAAAAATTAAAACTCATCATTTTATCTCAACATAATCTATTTAAAAATCATCAATAAAAATGTGCTCTTTCTAGAAATCCCAAAAGCACAGACCAAAACGTGTACCTTACTCACTTTACTCACCAAAAAGAATCCTACAAAACCAGAGTGTTTAAACCAGTCTTTATTTTTCTTCCTCTAAATGGTGTATATCCAGAAAGCTAGCGACATGAGTTCACACAGGTTCTATGTGTGTACTAGAACACACTATTGCTTATACATTTCATACCTCACTAGCAATCAGATCAAAAAGTCAAAATAACTAAACAAGCCAGACTTTCCTTACATATCCACATGTAAATTATCATAACCTTGTTTCAGAAAAAAAGTAATAGGATTTGAATGAGCCAGACTGCTCCTACACAGGACGGGTGACCCACACACAATTTTTAAGCACACAATCGCATACTCAGATTTTTTTTCTGATTTATTTCACCAATTTCTGTTGATTACAGATGTTCATTCAAAGCTGAAATTGATCCCCTTCACATTACAGTTTACAACAAACTGAAAGAAAGTATGCTGCTTAATGAAGATAGAACAAGTGTTTTATTCGTGAATTTTACTAGGAAGCTTTAACAAACTGCAGCCTATTTTTTTCTTTTACTGTACTGATGGAGTACAGTGATACAGATAACCTACAAATTCAGATTTACATGTTCTAGTGATGGCTGATTTGGCATTAGCAGCTGATGATCCCATGGCTATCAGATGCATTGAATCAGCATGCAATTCTGCAAGGAACAAATTCATTGTAGTCAGAGTTTACCGTTCGTTCTCTGCTGATGCCTCAAAACTCACAATTTCTTGTACTCCTACTGCAGAAAGAAAAATTACAAGTCTTCTGGACTGCAAAGACTCCAGTACACTAGCACTAATTAGCTTTGTATCCACATTTTAATGAAATTCTGTATTCTACAACTTCAGCCAAGATGATCACGAAGAAACAAAACAAGCTAAAACGCAGCCCAGGCAAGTCAGAAAGTTGTAAGTTAAATGTTTCAAACATTCCTCCCTAACTACTGAGCAATAACTAGAGGTCGTGAATACAGCAATATTTTTTTAAGTCTTAGCAACTTCAGTAACTTTCACAGAAATTTTCCATCTCAACTGTTTTCAACAGACCAAGTACTTCTGCAAAATTTCAAACCTGTTTGATGATACAGCACAGAGCCACGATGATCTCTATGTCTCGCTTTAGCAACAGTCAATATTATAATCTACAAGATTGCATTTTCCCCGTATCTTTTCCACCCAGTCTTTAAAGCAATACTTAAGTTGCACAGCCAAGCATTCAAACCAGGAAATGTCTGAATGACCGTGGTCTGTAGAAGCTTTATTCAGCCTCTCTGGGCACAGATCTTCTGATAGTCTTTAATTACAGTGTAACACTTGCTTCCACCAGAGTCCTGACCATTCCAGACACAGGATGAGTAAGCAGGGTGTGAAACTAATGAAGCCATTTGTAAGAATTTGTTTTCATTTGTTACAGATTTTAGGAAGATATCAACATAACAGGAAAGGTGTCAAGAGAAACCATACACTTATATCTTACAAAACTGGATCCTGGTTTTCGAAATTTTGATGGATTTTTTTTTCCCCCCAGTAGCATTCTAGCTGGATTAAGCACACACCTTTCACAGGTGTTTGCTAAGTGTAATGTTCCTCATTTTCTAGGTGACTGATCTGAGAAACGCAGGCAAAAATAAACATGCAAACAAGCCAGGTACTCTCAGCCACTCTTGACGCTGGCAAGAAGCACATTCTGAAGCATTCAAGCATCAAAATGCAAAATTACTTGTAATGAGTGACCCTGTCATATCCCAGTTTGAACACAATCTTTATAGCTAAATATGTATATATATATATATTTAATAAATAATTATAATAATGTAAATTTAATTTTTATAAAGTAAAGTAATACAATAAAATTAGCCACCAAATCCATTTTCAAGGTAAGTCATTAAATGNAGAAGCTTTATTCAGCCTCTCTGGGCACAGATCTTCTGATAGTCTTTAATTACAGTGTAACACTTGCTTCCACCAGAGTCCTGACCATTCCAGACACAGGATGAGTAAGCAGGGTGTGAAACTAATGAAGCCATTTGTAAGAATTTGTTTTCATTTGTTACAGATTTTAGGAAGATATCAACATAACAGGAAAGGTGTCAAGAGAAACCATACACTTATATCTTACAAAACTGGATCCTGGTTTTCGAAATTTTGATGGATTTTTTTTTCCCCCCAGTAGCATTCTAGCTGGATTAAGCACACACCTTTCACAGGTGTTTGCTAAGTGTAATGTTCCTCATTTTCTAGGTGACTGATCTGAGAAACGCAGGCAAAAATAAACATGCAAACAAGCCAGGTACTCTCAGCCACTCTTGACGCTGGCAAGAAGCACATTCTGAAGCATTCAAGCATCAAAATGCAAAATTACTTGTAATGAGTGACCCTGTCATATCCCAGTTTGAACACAATCTTTATAGCTAAATATGTATATATATATATATTTAATAAATAATTATAATAATGTAAATTTAATTTTTATAAAGTAAAGTAATACAATAAAATTAGCCACCAAATCCATTTTCAAGGTAAGTCATTAAATGCTTGATCTGCAAAGATCCTTTCTCTCCTCAGTCGAATAAAACTGATTTTATTCTCAGTACAATCTTGAGAGAAGCATGTTGCATATGACTTACATGTTTTGGTAAGTACTCGTTTTTGCAGCACTGGCAGTTTAAGCAGCCCACGCACAGCCTTACAAAAGGTGTACTGGCTGGCCTGGGGAGCTACTGAGTCAACCAAAGAGGAAACCACACTTTTTTCTGAGTTAATATGCAAATGATCACAAATCTCACACTGGTTAAGGCAAATCAATATTCTAGATGTAACCTGGGCTTTAACTCCTTGGCTGTAAATAAGGTATAAAAATATATACAGCTACAGCTACTGCTACAGCCCTGAACATCACAGAAAATCCCACAACTCTGTCGCAGAAAACAGTTCAAAAAGTTGGCACTGAAAAAATGATATGACTACATAGCCAACAAAATTTTTAACTGTACCTCATTTTATAAACACCATCAGGCCCATACAAGACATGAGACAGAAGATATTCAGAAAAATGCAGGCTCCTGGAAATAGACTCCATTGGTACGTACTCTCATATGGAGCTAAATGAAAGATCTAATTGGCAACCCTAAACCTGCCATACCCCAGTTTGAATACAATATTTATAGTTAAATATGTATATATAGATATTATTAATAAATATAAATTCATTATAATCTTGCAAACTTAGTTGTTATAAATAAAGTAATACAATAAAATCAGCCACCAAACCAACTTTCAAAATAACAGCCATTAAACACTTGATCTGCAAAGATCCTTTCTCCTCAGTTAACAAAAATGATTTTGTTTTTGATACAACCTCTGGAGTAGCATGTTGCACATAACTTACACATCATACACTTCCAGTAATCAAATGTTTCACAGACACTTCGAGCTCTCACATCTCTTCCCTTGCTTTTACATACATTTTTTGTAAACTACCTACAAAGATTCCCAAAAAGGCCACATTTTAAAACATGAATACTTAGACCTCCAGCATTTACTCCTTTGTACTGTCATTCAGAACAACAAAACTGCCTTTTTTTTAGACAACCATCCAGGAGGAGTTTATTTAAAGTATAATTCACGGATTTCAACAAAACACATTTTGAGTCAAAGCTGATCACAGATGAATATCTAGTACCTTTCATTACTTTGAAGGAAACAGGTAGAATACTTTGCAAAAATAAACTAGTTGTGGATGCAGAGACAACTTTTTCAAATTTGGATTTCTCTGAAGTGATTATGGTTAAACCAGCTTTCTTTTCTGTAGTCTGTAATCTTTTTGCTTTGTGCCCATCTATGTACTGACATCACAGGATATGTTATTTTATTTTGCTTCTGTTTTCAGGTACTTGCATTTGTTCTGGTTCCCAGTGGTTTAGCTGCCTAACAATTAACAGCCATCTGTAATCAAACTGCCCTAAATGAAGAGACCATCGACGCTGTTGTGTCCCTTCCAAGGTCTCAAAGGAGAAGACATCTACAAATGAATCCAACCTCAGCAGTACTTTATTTCAAAGAAATTCACCACATAATTAGAAGAGCTGTATCATGTGTACATGTGTTCTGTACTCTAACAACTCTAATTATATTTGTGAACTCTTTTCATTTTTAACACAATTCAACGACCTCCTCCACTAGATGGCCCCGACACTCACTATGTGTATCAAAGCTGTTAGAAGCTTACACACTTAAGACAATTAAACAAATAAAACATACACCAGCAGCCAGTTATTAAGAAAAACCTCTGATATTGTCATACTCAGGAAACAGACAAAAAGTAAAAAATTATTTTGAAATAAATTAATAAATATGCCTACAGTCTAGATGGCACAAAGTAGTGATGCTCAAGGATATGGCCAGATTAAAACGTGTCCTTCACGCATACCCTGCATGGTAGTCAAATCTTTCTTCATGAAGCCACTCCACGCCACGTAGACTTAGCCAGACATGAGTATGTTATAACTGAGGAAAGGTCTTCTAGAAATATAACTGTATTACAAATGCAATGACATCTATAGCAGCCCAACCTAAAACATCATTCAGGTAAAACAATCCTCTGTGTTTCTCCTAAACTAGCACAGATGATTACATTTAGCTGACAGCATCCACTCTTCGGAATGAAAATAAAGAGTGTATTTTCAAGACTGGAAAATAAAAAGCTATTCCTTGATAAAAGGTACTAATAAATAATTAAAATCAGTAAATCAATACCACAGCTCTTCTGGTAGCCATGGTTCTCTCATTGATCACTTAAATTGCTAGCTTTTGGGTTTGGTTTTTGGGGGGTTTAGTGGAGGGGTTTTCCCACACTGGATCAGTCCACAGAACTCATGGAAAGTGCAGATTTCAGGCTCTGAGCTGCAGCTACTTTACGAGCAGGGATCTTTGCCCTTCTTCATATTCTGACATAATTTGTCATTCTACCCTTTACCCACAAAAAAGTTTCCTACTGCCAAAACTGCGGGCAATTCATTGTATTTTACTTGACCTACAACATCTACACATTGTGTAAACTGAATGATCTGAATACACAGATTTTTAAATAACATACACCCTTTAAATAAGGAAACTTTGCAATTGCATATCTTTGGAGGAATTAATCTGTCAGTGCAAGGCTAGTCAGGAATTAAAGCAACTGTTTCTATTTAACAGGTTTACACACTGGTGTTTCAACAATCCTAAATAAAACCTTGAGATAATAAATTTGAAATAACATACGAGAAGTACTACTGCAATGCTTTTCCCTTTAATATTTAGCACCTCTTCACTATTTTGATTTTGTATAAAATAAGAGCAGATAAACACTTTTTCAGTTATCTGGGGTTTTTTTAATGCTTCTTCTTTGGTCATCCATGCTTATCTTCATCTGTTATATTCAAAATGTTAATGAAGATCTTTCAGTACCAATTCTAAAATCAGACTGAATATTTAGCATTGAACAAACCTAAAAAAGAATACACAAAACTGTTTCAAAGCATCTGTTTTCCAAGCAGACTGTTCAATAAAACACCCAATTCCTCCATTTCTCTTCTTCTGGTCCCACCTTTAATTCACTGCCAAATAATATTTTCAATTTTCCTTCTAAAAGATATTTTTCTTTCATTTTGCATTTGCTGTCAGTTGAGGAATTTTCAGCTATCAAGTACTTTCACTTAATTCACTTCAAGTATTTTTACTATGATTGCAAAAGGAGAAAAATAATTGCTCTGCACAAATACTGAGGTTTTGAGCAGGTTAATATTTTGAGCTAAATATTTTCAGATATTAATATCGTTTTGTGCTAAAATAACAACTTAATCCTACAAACCTGTTTAAATTTTCCTCTGATTTTTTCCAGATCTTCTTGCAGCTTATCATAAGTAGGGTCTTCATATGGAAATTTCTGAATCATCCCTATCAATGAATCCAGAGCCCTTATCTTTTTGCTACAAGAAAAAAAGAAATCAAGCCAGGAAAACCAAGGAGCCTACTACAGAAGTTTTTTCAATCCATCAATATGAAAATTATACTAACACTTACATATAAACAATTTAGAGCATAGAAGCCAGCCTTTCATCCCTCTTTAATTCAACTTCTCCTATTTAGCTCACTGAGAGTGTGTATCTGATAGATATTTAAGCCAGAATCAGAAATTAAGCTGTAGCACAACTGGCAAAGCCAAGGTTTGTCTTTTAACTTACCTGCCAAAGTTGAGAAAATATTCAAGAATCTCCAGAAATATTGATTAATGACTAAGCAAAATAAAGAAATGCAATAAACACCAGCTCACCAGAACACATATCAGGCTGGCTGACAGTATAGTGGCAATTATGTCAGATAAATTAATCAGAACTGGACAGAAAAAAAAACATGGAGAAAAAAATGACAGTCATGGAAAAATGTACATTGGAAGGGACAGCTGGAGGTTATCTAGTTCACCTCCTGCAGAAGCCTGACTAACTTCAAAGCTAGGTAAGGGTGTTCAGGGCCGTCTCCAACCAGATTTTGAGTATCTACAACGATGGAGCTTCTAGGGTGTCTCTGGACAACTTGTCCCAGCGCTTGGCTGCTTGCACTGCAATGAACCTTCTCCTTCTGCCCCCTTGGAACTTAACTTGTTCCAAATTGTGAAAGTTGCCTGCTGTCCTTTCACTGTGCACTTCTGCAAGGAACATGTCTCCAGCTTATCTACAACTTCCCCTTATGTGGTACAACTAGGTATCTCCCTCCTCTTCTCTTCTGCAGCCTGAAGAAACCAAGTTCCCTTATCCTCTTTTCAGTATCACATGGTCCAGCACATGACACCATCCTGGTGGCGTTCTGTTCACCCTTCTCCTGTTTTTCACCATTTCTTTTGTACTGGTGAAGAGACAAAACTGGACACTATAATATCAATCAGTATTTTATTTTTTTAACTTTACCTGTTCTTTTCATCTGTGCATTTCTGGAGCAGACAGTGCCACGTCAGTGCAAACCCAAGGTAGCAGCCAATCTGTGAATTTATCAGAATGTCATGAGGGGGAAAAAAAATAAATACATGCAGTGTATACAGTCAAACAAAAATAAAGCACTTGTATCTCAAATAAATATGTTGTATCCCATTCTACAGGAAACAAATCACTAGATATACAAATATGTGTCCACGCTGAAAAGTTCAGTAAATTAGGGTAGGATAAACGTGGGCTGTGTTACACAGGAGTCAGAAAACTTCTTGTAAGAATCTTTTTGGCATCAGAGGACAAAATATTTAAAATGCAACATAAAAACAATTCTGCAACACACTAGCCAGACTTTATGTGCTTTGAACCCCCAAATTCATTAAAGTGTGGTAGCAGGGAGACAAGTAGAAAACAACCTATTTAAGAAGTTTTGGTAAGTATTTGTTTTTGCAGCACTGGCAGCTTTATCAGCCCACACAGTCTTACAAAAGGTGTACAGGCTGAATCTTACAAAAGGTGTACAGGCTGAATCTTACAAAAGGTGTACAGGCTGGCCATAGAGAGCTACCACACTTTTTTCCTGAGTTAATACACAAATGATTTTACCATCCTAACTCAAGAGAGTAGCATGGGATCAGAAAGAGGCATGAGGAGTCAACTAAGCAAATCTTGCAGCCAGAACTTTTCATTCAAACCTCGGACTCCAAATGAAATAGGAATACAGGTAAATTCTTCTGGGTAAGTCAGCTGGAGCCCCTTTCAAACGTGACTTAGCATTGGCAGAAAAACAACGCAGGCACCCAAAACAAAAGTCAGATGACTTTGAGAAATTAAGCCCAAAATTAAGCCTAATGCCACTTTTGTCCATACATCTGCATGTGCACACACCTGTCAGTTAAACTCACAAAATGTTGTTGGACTTGTAAGCTCCTGTGGCCTGCAAACCACTTCAGAGCAGAGTGAGAGTGTTTGGTAGTTTCATTCTTCCATTAGCTGTGTTGGTTAAAGTACACAGTGGAGGTTCTTTTTAAGGCTCAAACATGGGTCTGGGACTTACCATCCCATCAAGTGCTCAAGCATATTTGAAGTGAGGCTTCCAGTTCATTTTTTGTTGACAGCAATTTAATTTGCACACCCCAAAACTGCTTAAAGACTTAAAGTAAATGGAGACAACTGACAGATACAGCAGCTACCACTGCTGTAAATGCAAGCTACTATGGTAAAAACGCCTGGCCCCTGGACATAGCCAAAGACTCCTCAGCTTAATTAGGACTGTTCTATCACAAGAGAGGAGAGCCAATCTTCTGCTGGAGCCCAAGCAGATATGGCATCTAAGCCTGTCTGAGGGATGTGCCTAAAAACAGACACACTTGAACTCTAATGTCTTACTGTAATTGACTATCAGTTAAGGCCAGTATCAGCTCAGCATTGTAACTTTGCCCAAGACACAAAATAGCTTGGCAGGTCTAGGATCACCCAACTCACTCTTTCTCTCATTTAACAGGACCTGCTGTCTACAACCCTGCTGTCCCTACAGCTTCCCCTGCAGAAGCAGGTTAGAGCACTTCTCTGCCATGGTCTGTCTAAGACCATTCTGTATAAAACTATCCAGCTTTGGAGGCTGCTATTCAAAATCTTCATCTCGGAACTACACAGCTGTAGCATAAGTAGGAAAGTATTTTATCACTGTACATCATATCGCACCCAAAACTGTTCAGAATTTGACAGTTTACCTTTTTCACTTCAAAATGCATTAATGTCACTGCTACTGTTTTTTTCTGCAGGTAATTAACTTTCTGAAACCTCAAAACATCCAAGAGTCATACTGCCAAATTACCCAAAGAGCTTCAATGGGTCAAGTAGACTTAGATGTGTGGTTCTGTGCTTAAGATAAGGCCTGCCATGAGTCCTGTAGCACAGCTTCCTATCAAAGGGGAAAAAATTCCACTTCAGGTCCAAAAATACTCTAACACTGTACAGCACTGAACACGCTCTATGCTATGATAAACTTGAGCCAGAGATACCAGACAAGCTAAGCTGCCTCGCCACCACTCTCCAGGATTTTCATTTCTAGGAAGGCTTTTTGGTTCAGGTGTCACTGTGAGAGTGTGCCACCACACAGAACTGACTTCATGCCCTAAAGAGTAACAGTGTCTCTACCAACAAACTCTGCCAGCATTAGAAATAATGAAGAGTGCAACAGAGTCAATCACAGAATCATTAATGTTGGAAGAGACCTTCAACATCATCCAGTCCATCCACCTACCTCCATCCCCACTCACCCACCTCACCCAGCACCACATCCAGACACATCTTGAACACCTCCAGGGATGGTGACTCCACCACCTCCCTGGGCAACCTATTCCAATACCCAATCACACTGACAGGGAAGAAATTTTTCCTGATGTCCAATCTGAATCTCCTCTGCTGCAATTTCAGGCCGTTCCCTCTCGTCCTTTCACTGTGGGCACAGCAGAAGAGACCAACCCCCACCTCACCCCAACCTCCTCTCAGGGAGCTGTAGAGAGTGATGAGGTCCTCCCTGAGCCTCCTCTTCTCCAGGCTGAACACCCCCAGCTCCCTCAGTCGTTCCCCATAAGACATTTCCCAGTCCCTTCACCAGCTTTGTTGCCCTTCTACATCACCCAGAATTGTCACTCCCTCCTGAGTCACCCAGAATTGGCCCTTTATAGTCTCCACCCAAGGTGTCAATGTTCCATGTTTTTCCCTAATGCTCAGCCACAGGGGAGCCTTTAGTCACAATTTTGGGCTACAAAAGTAAATGTACAGTCCATCGCTATTTTTTTCTGAGCAAGTTTATTTCATGTTATTTACCTCTTCTTTTACTCCTTTCCAGAAAAAAATCTGTCAAAATCTCATTGAGCAAACAAGGTCAGAAAAACACCAACCATCTATTTAACTGTTCAAATCCAAACACCACCTTTAAACCAGTTTTATGGGCCCTCTGGGACAAGCACAAAGCAGTAATAACTCAGCAGGCCTCAGGCTACCAACACATCAGGTTTTGCCTGACAATTTCTGTATTACAATAATTTTCTAATGACAAAAGCACTGAGATTCTGAAGTATTTTCCCATTTACCTCAGACCCAATCTTGGCACCATGGAGGGATCCATACCTCCTCCCCTCAACAACTCCAACGTGACTGCCTTCAGCATACCCTTCCTGATATCCCTCACCATGAAACCTGCAAAGACACAAGAACAATTTCTTAGCACCCATTCTCATTTCACATCAAGCTCACGCTGCACACAAGCAACTCACAGGAACAAAAACATGTTGTATCACCCCAGAAACACAACTGCATGTATTTAGAGATATCACATAACACTGATTTAAATTAAGAGGCAATTATGAACTCTGTGACCTCTTCAAACAAGTTTATAATAATTAGCAAAGAACGATGCACTCTGCAGTCCAGCTTAGTGCTTTCACCATAATCACAGAACAGCTTGAGTTGGAAGGGACCTTAAAAGTCTTCTAGTCCAACTCCCCCACCATGCACAGGGACATCCTCCACTAGACCGGGTTGCTCAGAGCCCGTCCAACCTGACTTTGAATGTTTCCAGGGATGGGGAATCCACCACCTCTCTGGGCCACCCATGCCAGTGTTTCACCACCCTCATGGTGAAAAGTTTCTTCCTTATATCTAACCTAAATCTGCCCTTCTTCAGTTTAAAACCATCACCCCTCGTCTTATCACAACAGGCTCTGCTAAAAACCCTGTCTCCATCTTTCTTATAGGCCCCTTTGTGTATTGAAATCACACAGCTAACTCCAAGCTCACAGCTCCGGGTCAAGCTCCCACACGGTGGAAGAGCCGAGACCAAACAGGTCAGACACTCAGGAAATGCAAAGACAATTTCCCCGTGTCCTTCTCCTCCCTCGTCCCTTTCCCGAGCTCCTGACCAACCTCTTGCCCCTCACTTTCCCCTCCTCAGCCCCTACTGATGGCAATGGAAGCCGAGGCCCAAGCTCAGGACCAAGCTCGGGTTCAGGCCCAGGCCCAAACTCGGGTCCAAGCTCAGGCTCAGGCCCAAACTCAGGTCCAAGCTCAGGCTCAGGCCC
>VZRW01006414.1:0-15892 GCA_013398125.1 Aegotheles bennettii | reverse complement strand
AAATCCTCCCCCCCGCCCCCCGGACACATGAAATAAATTTAAGTAAAACTTAACCCCCTGCCCCCAGCAACTTCTCTGAAACAACAAAGTTCCCATCAGCTTCAAATACTATTTCTACATTTTGCTACCTGTTTACTTCCATTCTTTTGCCTGTACACTTGCATCTCCATCCTGTAAACATTCACACAAATAACTTTTCTTTATCAGCAGTCTTAGCTCAGTGAGACCATGCACACAGACAAGGTCATACAAAAATACAGAGTCTTGTAGGGTGGTATAAATGCTTACACTTATTATCATGTGTAGATTATGGTACTGAAGTTAATCACATCGATCAATTGGTGTTTGAATGATCAGGGTCTGCCATCACAAGCTCCCTGGAGAAAGAGATTGTAAATCACTAAGCATTTCAAAAGCAACTACTGATGGTAACTACGTTCTGGATTTTTGGTGGTCAGTTTGAGACACACAAAGAGAGGCCCAGTTTTCTCTGTGTGGCTGATAATTAATTAATAAAAATCAAGACCCCTTCACTTTCAGATGTCTCCTGCTGCATCATCCAAGTCAATGGGCTGATTCGAGAAATTCTGGACTTTCAAACATCACACAAGTTCACAATATTATAAACCCAGTAAATAATATTAAGGCATCTGAGACCCTAATTTTTTTTTCTCTGCAGAATTCTGCAATGTTATTACATGGCTGCTACAAAGGCAGTTCACTGCCCTGCAACCCTGGGCCCCACAGCAGTTGTGCATGTAACTCATCCTGGCTACATATGCATTCTTCAAGGTATCGAGCACCCACCACACACACAGAGGTTATGGTCTGAAATTAATATGAAAGGCTTATTTAGTTCATTTTGTTGTGCATCTGAGTGAACAGAAGCTATTTTATTATTATTATTTCTAGTATACTACAGTGTGAATGATATTCACAGTTAGAAGTATTCATTTTCTTCATCAAGGAGTCAAACTTCTTTCAAGCTGTAAGGAATTGAGGCTTGCAACTTGTTTATTCATTCTGGCAACTTTACTATTCCCTTGTGAAGATCAAAAGTTGAGGCAGAAATGGCCAATCATTTGCACTAAATGATATTTCAAATCAGTGATAAACCTGGCTATAAGTGAGAATTTCCTAACAATTGATGGAGACCTCTTAAAAATTGTTTTCATTGTTACCGTGGCTGATGTTACATGGGCTGATGTTTAAAAGTTATATCATATCTAATCAAATTAAAATGAAAACAAATCACTTAACTGTTTTTTTGGAATGGCCTCTCTTGTTATAGGAAGCTTTCAATTGAAATAATTTGTCTGAGTTCCCCTGTAGTCAGTTACAGAGGTAAGTGCCTCCAAGTGCTTATCTGGACTGGATAGTACCAATCCTATCATCTCCAAACAGCTGTTGAAGAGATATGGGTTAAATAATCTCTGGAAGTGTCTATTTCTTTATTGGCTCTGTAAAAAAAGCCTTGATCATTAACTCAGACTAAGTACCTTAGTTTAACGAGAGCCAAATCAGCTAATGAATCTCACTGTTTTCAAAATATAAGACTTGCAACATGTGATTTTAATTTCAGTTCCTACCTATGTCACTGAACTTTATCATTTATTGGCATCTTTTTACCAAAGTTCAACAGAAAGAGTTGTCTGTGCATGTTTCTACAAATGTATTGCAGAAAAAATTTATTTGTGGAACAAATGTATTATAGAGTGAATCACACCATCACTTGCAGTGCTGGACCTGCTCCCTACATAAACAGAGCCTTCAACAAGGAAAGCTGGTGGTGTAGGACTTCTTGCTTTTATGGGGTGGGTAAAAAAACCCTGAACAAAAAAAAACCCAGAAGAAAAGTCTTGTAGAATAAAAATACCTCCTGACCAAATAATACACAACTGCAAAAGCATTTTCACCTGTTGTAATGAATCATTTATTTCCACTGCACCTTTCAATGTCCCTGTGTAATTTCTGCAGAACAACAACTTCAGCTTTCTGTAACACTAAAGCTGAACTGAATGTGTTTTGGATGAACGTAACTACCTATATTTAAAAGCCAAACATCCAGAGGTCCTGGAATACACCAAAAAGGTAACCGAGGGCTTGTGCCTAACTAGGCAATAACATCATTGAAACCAACTGAAATGAAACCAAGGAAGATTGCCACAAATAATGGTCAGAAATAGGGCATAAAGCCACCCGTGAGTAGAAGGTAGTCATAGCAGGCTACCTTGTGGTGGAGATTAGTGGAAAAACCATGTGGGTGAGTCACTCAAGTACGAGTAAGGGTCAAAATGTGAAGAACTAGATGTGTCTAGGATGAAGAGACCTCGGCTCAGAAGTAGAATAATTTCAGAATATCTACAGAACATCATGGTGAGAACTTTGGATATGTAAGTCGTTGCAGAAAGAGGAAAAAGGTAGAGGAACTTCAAAGACTTTTTATTTCCTTTGTTAACTCTCTGGGATCTCCCACAAATTTAGGAGTAAGCATTGTGTGAATGTGATTCAATATTACTTTTGGGAAGAGGTTTGTAAGTAAGGTCCCAAGCAGACCTAGGGATGTTAGTGATAATTCCTTTAGCTTCTGATTTCTGCTGTAGTTCTTGCAAGTCATCCCAGAAGTGACAGCAAAAAGAAAGCCTTTATTTCCCCTGTGGCAGAGGGCCAGCAGAACAGCCCAGTCCTTTCTCTTGCTTCTGGTAGAGATGAGTATGTCAGGCAAATGAGAGAAGGCAGAGGTGAAGACATAGTACACTGCGATATGCGGTTATTTGAGCATGGGGTTGTTCTATAAAGAGCCTTATCAGCACAGCACAAGTTAAAAAAACCTGCCTAAGAAGGAGAGGTTACTCCACCATATGTCAAGGACTGCTCTGCTTCCCAGCTGCTTCTGCAATCCAAGAGGCATAAAGGTGACAATATTTCTCCCTGGGCTGTGAATGAGCGCAGAATTGAGATTCCACAGCTCCCGCTGTGTGCACCCACTGACAGGATGTCATCCAACAGGACGGGCATTCACGGAGGCTCTCCCCAGATAATAATACAGTATAATAGTCCCCAGTGAATTAGCAGGATCCAAATGCATCAGATACTTCAAGATTTTTCAAGTGATCAACTTCCGCGGGGGTTCCTCTTCTAAAACTGCTTTGCTAAAGAAGGTCTATGCCCTGGAGAGATGGTTGCTACTGTAATTCCTAGTTGCATGTGTTATTGCTGGTTCTTTCCAATGAACACAGCCGAACAACTAATTTCAAGTATCTCTCACCATTCTGTTATCTAACGCTTTCTTAACTATTGCTATCAGTCGATGCATTCCTGAGAGCAATACTTACCCTGGAATTGACTTGAAGCTTTCATGGTCAAATGATATCTTCTGATTAAGTCTACTCTAAAGCTCACAGAAGTCCCGTCAGCTTCAAATGGCCTAGCTGCATTTTTTCCTCACTGTAAGTTGTCATTTCATACTTTGGAAATACTTAATCCACCCCATCTTTCCTGTGTGCTATGAAATCCTTTGTAATTCTGGTGTAGAAGAAGCCTTATTATTTTTCTGGGAACATATTTGGTACAGTAGCTCTCCAGCACCTTATTCACACTAAATGAATGAATGTTTGAAAACGTAGGTACACAATCTAAACATTTCATTTAATTCAAAGATATCAGTACCTTAGGCAATTATAATCTGACCTGTTTATGAAGACACAGGGAGAAATATCTTAAAAGAAATAAAATTCTTGTGCAACTCCTCTGAAATCTGTTTAGCAGTCAGAGTTACTTCACTTGGATTTTAAAAAGTGTGATGATATCTTACCTCCCTCTTCACAAGACACCCAGACTCAATCCTTAAAATAGGTGACAGTCAAGTTTTTACAGTGGCTTTGCTCAAGAGGCAAGAGAGGAAGATTATTAAGAACTGTCCTACTCGGAGGTCAGAAGAAATCATTTTCTGCTGAAAGGAGGCCTATGCTACAGCTGAGGATTTGCCATGGGTCGGGAAACAGAGTGGCTTTCTCTGATGCTCCTCAGTGCAGTTTCTTAACTAGTCACATTTGCTACCACGGAACGTGGCTGTAGGACATTTGGGGTCAAGAACTGAAGGGCAAAGGTTACTGAAGCATCCTGCCAATGCAGCTAAAAGTGACCTTTACTTGACAAAGCAGAAGTAACACGGGATCTAAAAGAATGGTGTTCAAATAGCTAGTCCATCCAAAACATTGCATTTGGATTGATCCTAATCAGCCATAATTTCCTAGTTTAATGGCCAATTAAAAGGCCATTTGAAAGTAAGAGAAGCAGAACAAATCAGCATGGAAAAAGCCTGGATGGTCTTTAGAAACTAATTCAAGTTTACTTAGGTTTTACACATCTGACTAATGATAAAACGGGTAGGTAATGGATGTCTTACTCTGAACGTTTTTCAGATTCATTAAATAACTTGTTGCAGTAGGAGATAAAATCTGAAGCATCATTGAAAAGTGAAGCGAAATACCTGCATTAAAACAAAGGATTTATCTCTCTAAACATTGCAGAAAATATTAAATGGAGTGTAAAATCCCCCACTGTCTGGCTATTGTGTGTGTTATGTACCTTGATGAGTATGTTATAGAATCATAGAATTGTTTTGGTTGGAAAAGACCTTTAAGATCATCAACTCCAACTGGTAACCCAGCACTGCCAAGTCCACCACTAAACCTTGTCCCTAAGTACCATAACTACACGTCTCTTAGTCTTTATGTACCTTGACTTGATGCAAGAAGCAGGATTAAACTCAGCATTTATTTTATGTGTATTTACAACTGTGGTCACTCATATAATGGTCAGAAGGATTCTAGTTTACCATCTTCAAACTCCCAAGTTTTATGTTAAATGCATCTTCAATTACTTTTAATTTTTCTGGAAACAAAGTTCCCTAAGTGTTATAGACCAAAAGTGAGAGCCAAATTACCTCTGGTTCTTTCATAGTAGGAAGTACCAGGAAGATCCTTGGATGACAAGAGGCAGGGACACCTCAGTTCTTGAAGTGAATGAAGCAGCCCAAAGTGCTGAGGATGAACAAGTGGAGTCATGGAGTCTCTCTCAAATAGATCAGTCTCCAGTTCACACACTCTTGAATATGGATCTATTGATTTAGGCACTCATTTTGCAAAGGGAATTGTAAAGATAGGCCCCACAATTAATTCCAAATTTAACCCTTTTCAGAAGGTTTCCAGAGCGGGGCCGCAGTCCTTTTTCCTTTCTCCTGACTAATAAGTCATGTATCACCATCAGTGTGATTTGGATTCAGTTAGGCAGATATGTCATTGATTGTATAATATTGTAGAAGGAACTAGCCAATACTAATGAAGTAAAGAGCAGCAGAACTATAAATGGGCCCTACACAAACCCTTCCTGTTCATGGCTCCACTGGCAATGCCAATATCCCATTCTCAAAAGACAGTAATCCCCAAATTTACTTCTTCCTCTGACACACACACAACCCTTTGCACCATCATGCCAAATAGCAGTGATGTAAAAAATCATTAATTAATCATTCACCTCACAGTCCCTGACTTACATTTCCTTTAGAGCTACATTTCAGCTCAGTCTCCTAAGAGAGGCAGTGACAGACATATCACCTACAGCTTTTGCTGGTAATTTATAACCCTTGCTACCTAAGTTCCTTCCACACTGTTATTAGATAAGATTTTCCAGTTATGATGTCTTTGCACTGAAACAGATCTTACGATTTGGTTTATGCAGTGGTTTATCATGGATAGTTTGTATTTCAGTCTGGCTCCACCATAAGGTACCAAATATTTATTATTGTTATTATTGTTATTATCGTTATTATTGTTATTATTATTTAATGTTCAGAGCAATATTGTTAATACTTTGTTAAGAAAAGGAGCAAAGGCCCAATTCTGCTTTCCACGGAAATAATTCATTTACTTCAGTCAGATATTTGGTAAAAATCCTTGGTAGTAAATTATTAGAGCATCAATTAATATTTATAGTCTTTGCCTCATATTTTTGCCTTGCGTTTTATGTGTGTGCACAAATAAACAATGATGTAATGTTTTCCCTTCAGCTTCCTGGCATAATGATTCACAGACAAGGAGCAGATTTGCTAGTCTCCCAGCATGGACATTTATTCCTAGAGAGTTTTGCTGGCTACAGATGTGAACATGCGTGGCTATGGCTTTTCCGATTTTAGATCAATGAGCCACACAGCAAAGAGCATCGAGTTGGCAGGTCCTCTGTATTCATCTGAGTGAAATGAAAGGGAGCTCAGTTCTTGGCTCCAGTTTTCTGTCACTCCATTGTCATTCAACAAAACGGACCAAAGAGAAAAGCGATCAATCCATAAACTCGTGAAGCCTCAGTCTCCAGCTGTCATCAGCTTTGAGCTCCCTCCACTGATCTTATCTGTTGCAGAGTGATTGAAAGTAATTTGTTTTGGTTGAAAGTAATTTGTTTTGGAGAGTAATTAGATTATCTCTTGGGGGGCTTCCTACCTGGTGACCCAGTGTTTCTCCTTGGCTTGCTGCTCATTAACATCAATTACCATAGAGACACTCATCAAAGGAAGGCTTGCACTGCCCAGGGTGGGGAACCTATTAAGAAATATGCTTCTCATTCCTGCTAGGAGATAATAAACCTTCTGATGTCAAACAATTATTTGTGGGTCAGACACATACCATCCCACTGGAGCTTAAGCCTTTCATTTGCCATCCAGTGTGAAATGCTTAGTAATTAGGAAATGAGCTGGATCTTTCTATAATGGTGTATATTAGCATGAATATAACAGGATCAAGCAAACCACTGCGTAATATTTGTGAGCATTTACTAACACTGCCAAAGCAGGAAAGTGGACAGGTGGGCAGCCTGCTCTGGAAAAATACCAGGACACATATTCCACACGTGCAGAGGTAGTGGGATGGCAAACAGAACACATCTCTGTAAGGGAAAGTGCAGACAGGCTCAAAAGTTCATGCTCTGACTCTTGTCCCCAGAATCAACTCTTTTCAATTGAGACAATTAATATAGTTCTCTGTATGACACAGCACTGATAAGCATCATAATGATGCCAGTATCTGTATTTTCTGTAATCATGTGAGCTCTAAAGGAGTCATTGACTGACTGTGACATTTGCTGGTACTGATTACATCATTACTACTATGCCATCCTACAGAACATCACAAAATAAACAAGAACCATAAGGATCCACCTTTTGAACCATGTCTCTTTTTTCAGACACAGCAAATTCGAGCAATAAATCACCCTGGTTCTGCATTCTTTTACAAACATTCAGTCTAAAATTTTCCTTTGTTGCATCTGATCTTTGTGCTGCCTGGGCAAGAGGAAAAAAGTTATAGAGGGAGCAGAAATGGCCTTTAAATTAAAGGTAAAGTTTGGTTGTTTGGGCTTCACTGCCTGTGTAGAGGTCCTAGCGTCACTGAGAGCCTCCCTGGACAGCCCTGGGTGTACAGGATGAGCTGGGGTTGACCATGAGAAAGCTGGAGGAAAAACATGGTGAAAATGTCCTCATGCTGTCGATGGCTACCTGCAACTCTCAATGGCTATCTGCAGCTGTCCTGGTCATTAGGGAGAGGATTTTAAGTCACATTAAAAGGCAAGCATCACTAGTGCTTGTAGTCATCAAACCCCACCCTGATAGGGGATGCTGACTCTCTCATTTTAAATACATGCTACAAGTCCCTTAAATTAAATCTCTTTCCTGAAGAGCTGCTAAATGGTAACATCTGAAGTAAATAACTGCCATTTTTTTCATTTGTCTTGTTTGAGTAATTAGGTCATTATATCTGAAAGTGATTGTTTTATGCATGCCAAGAGTGAATAATGAAGACCTTTGATGAATCCAGTGAGCAGCATGTAAATGTGGGGAAGGAATGCAGAGGCAAATGAATGACCTTTCTGAAACAATTTCTCCCTGCGCCACCATTTTTGTCCACATTAAAGTCAGTTAATGCGTTTACTTTTTCCTGCTGTGTATATTCGAGTTGATTCCTCAATGCTTCCTTTTCCTAATAAAATGCACATTGTCCAAAGTGTTTGCAATGTTCTTTAAATAGGCTACTGTGAGCCTGTTTATGAGCCAGCCAGCGGCTGCTCATTTAGAGCTAAACATTTCCTCTTCCCATAGTTTTCAAGGAGTGCTTAGAATGTAAATATTTTATCAGACTGCATTTATATAATTTTGATATTAATGCTGAGCTATGGATGGTCATTAGCCAGCTCCCCAGCCCTTAAAAATTAAGTTAAATGAAAGCAAACTAGTTTTATTACCCACGATGTTGTTAGTCAAAAAATAAAAGGCAAACACTGAACAAGCAATGGAAAATAAATAACCTTTGTTTCTCAGGTCTGACCCTCATAAGAAAGGGTGGATTGACTGTTTGTGAGAGCAGGTACATGATGGTTACTCTACAGCGTGGTGAAACTGGATCAACTCCGTGGTACTCACATTAAAAATCAAACTGAGTGAAGAGAAGAAACTGGACATTGCATGAGAAGATTGGCAATGATTTTGTTTTGCAGACCTTTCCTTTGAGCCCAGGCTGGGAGGAGAGCTGCTTGTGCCTGTGAGCATCTTTGCCAGGGTGCCCAGAGGAAGGAGGGTGCTCTGACCCTTGATATGTGGCCAGTGACCTTGTAATCCCCTCTCACGTCTGCTGGCTGCCAGTGGGAAATAAAATCCAGGTATCTTGAATAGGGAAGCAAATCTGACTGCCTTGGCTGGAAGCTTTCATGACAGGGAAGAGGAGCAGGTGACTGAATGCATTTTATCCGACCTGTGTAATTTGCAGGTGTAGTTTCTGCTTACAGGTGTACATATCTGTACATACTGCCTTCCATTAATTGGCTATGGTGATTTAGAAGAAAATTAGTTCAAACCACTACATTTTTTCTTTCATTGTGCTGTATGTCAGTGGAAAAAGGGACCGTTTACAGCAGCATTTAGCTTGTCAGAATAAGCAGTTTGAAAGAAAACTGATTTCCCTCCTTGCTGAGCTTTAGTTTGCTCTTTGGAGTAAGTGTTATCAGAGCATGTGGACTGAATTCTCTTTGGATTAAACTAAACCTGAATATGTGCTCAGTGAAGTCCCCTGACTTGCTGTTAACAGCTAACGGCCATTTGGTCCATGGAGCCAGATTAGACCTTGCCTGAAGCAACCTCCCTGAACTGTGTCCAGTGTGGATGCCAGGTCCTCAGCACATGGGGACAGTTATGGGACAATTCATGATATTCACACCCTCTTTTGTTTTCTTAAATAAACACTTTTTTTGTGCATGACAGACAGCAGGTCCAGTAATTCCAAATCTGGACACGTCATCTGATAAGCTCTAGTGTAGCTTTGATTTATTTGCTCAGCAGAAAACATGGCAGTGTTTTACTATGCACTTTAGATGTTTTGGCTCTGTCCTTCATATCCCATTTCATTGCCCTGCCAGCTTAGGCTAACGAAGTGAAGAGTGTGAACCAAACTGCAGTGAATTCCTGCACCTGAGCTTTTATACCAGCCTGCCTGCTCTTGGTGTGGGCTGATCTCTGTTTACAAGGTGATTTCTAGCTCTTTGTTCTCAGGTTTCTGAAGTGTAGGTCTAAGGAATTATGGAGGGGGTTATCATCGACTTCTTATTTACTTGTGGGAAAGCTACCAAGGTAGCTATGCAAAGCAGGCTGCTAGATAGAAAAGCAAAATGTGGATCAAAAAGGACGATGTCTGTGGCAGACCCCTGAATTTCATCTTGGGAAAATGCCAGTTTTCCTGGTCAGAAAAAATGCAAATGGCACAAAGTTGTAATAGGGAAACGAGACAGGTCCTGTATCCCAGAAATATTGTGGGCAGATGCTCCTTTTTACAGCTGGATTACAGTTTTGAGATTTTTTTCTGGGACTATAGAAAATGGAATCAGAGTTTAAAGAATGAACCTCCTATCTGGAATGCAATACAAAAGTAGGAGCTAATTCTGAAATTAATTTCTCATCTACGGCATCATAGGACAAGATACTCCCTTAATGGTTTTGTTAAACCTCATGTGGGTTTTGTTAAGGCTCATGTGGGTCTTAAATCTCCTGTCTATAGAAAACCCCTGTCCCTTCTTGATTCTCTGCTACAGTAAAGTAAGAGAGGAAAAAATGGATAAAGTCACAAAGAGGTATCCATAATTTTTTATCCATTGATTTATTGACCATTACAAATGTAATCATCAAATCATTTTCTGTGAACACTATGGAGGAAAATCATTGCTTATCTGGATGGTTGATCAGGAACACTTTAGCAGCACAACTCTGAGTAATTTTTAAACACAGAGGTTACTCACCCACGGCACAGAAATGGCCAAGTATGAATGAGGGAGCCACTCCCCCAGAAGGGTAGGAAATACCATGTGTGTGCACATCCTAAATACAGAAAGTTCAACAATCTTTATCTTTGAAGCAGATACCACTCTCAGTCCTAGATTCATATTAGTAAGTGTCCACTGAATACTGTTTGTATAAGCAGGTTAATTAATTAATAAGAGTAATCAACTCTTTGTGGGCAATTTACAAAGTTCCATTTGTCACTGTCATGGCACATTCAACCATCCTGAGCTAAGAGGTGACTTCTTAAGCTCCAGAAAGCAAAGTAACTGAATTACAAAATATCAAATGCAGTTTGAGGGTTTTATCAGCTCATGTTTCTCCTTATCCCAAGATCTGAGCACCAGCCTTTCAACATTTCCAGCTTATGACCACAAATTCTGCCCACCATACACCTTGACAGCTTTGCTGGGTCTGCCTTTTCCCACTTGATGCTGCTGTATAATCCCATTCGCTCCCCCAGTAGGGCTGTGAGGGTTCCTAGGGTAGCTCCTAGGGAGAAGAAGATGAAATGCCAACAACCTCTTTATTTGACTGACACAGTGATCCTGTACTCGCTGGTTCATTAAAGGGATGTTTCAAGATAGTGATTACAGGGAAAGTTCAGCTGGTTTCCCTTTGAAACACATAAAGGTGGTGTTCAGGTAATGGTTTTGAATGTTAGTTCTTTTGATGTTTTCGGGCTTTACACATCTGGAAGCCTGCACACCTAGCTATAAACAGCCATGGCAGCGAGGTTTCACAGCTGGCTGTACAAAAGGCCAGCAGGATGCACATCACTTACAAATGTCACTCTCTTCTTTTTTCTTAAATAAACATGAAATTGTATATTGTTAACTTGTTACTTGCTTTGCCGATTGTTTTATTTGTTTTCTTTTTACTCACCTTCAAAGAATAAGCAATCTGGCCCCGCAGACTTCGCCGTGTTGCTGTAGGAATAGCTGCGGATGGGGCCTGGCATTTGTTCTCTGAAGTCAATTCAAGACCAACATGAAGGTTTTGCTACTCTGCCGAGTGCCCCCAGCCCACCCTGACAGAGCTGAGGAGGTCCTGCCAGTCAAAGGAGATGTGGCTGGGTCAGTTGGAGACCAGTTTTATTAATCTCAGTCTCTCTAGCCCCACATTTCATTACCGTTTACTTCTAGATTCAAATTCAGTCCCTATAAGGAGTGACAAAATGTCCTTTTCATCCAAAAACTGCTTCATGGAAGCAATGTCTATGGAAAACTTAATGTCACAACTCAAAAACAGTATGCATGTTCTTACCCAGAAATGGGAGTAGACATCATCACTTTTTGAAGGACTTGGCAAAAAATGCCATTGCATTTGAAATACTGTTTGATTTAGAGAATTGTCCATGTCTTCCCAGGTAAGTGCTGCATTGGTCATGCTGCCTGGTGCCGACTACCAGCCTCATGAATAAGCAGGTTTGAGGCTTTAAGGCTGCTGTGTTAAACATATAATTTTGCTACGTAGGACATAAGACCAAGGATTTTCCAAATTCACAGTTTCCCTGCTTTCCAATTGGGCCTCATGTTGAGCTGTTGGAGTTTGGGATTAGATAAATCCAGCAACATGGTGTTTAACATCCTTCAAATATTTCATTATAACCAGAAGAATATGTCTGGACGGATTTGCAAGGACATAAGCATGGCTGAACAAGTCAGATCGAAGATGAGTCTAGTCCAGGATCCCACCAATTTGATAGTTGTTTGCTATCTATAGAATGACAAATATAGAATGTGGGGTAACCATAGCAGCCTTGGGTAGGGGGACTTGTCCAAAACTACAGAGTTGAGGTGTAATTTTCTTCTGTAAAATCTTACTGGTAACATATCCACTCTTTTGTCTTTATCTTTGTAGGTGCTAATAATTTTATAGCACTTCTGTAAGACCTTAGAGCACCTTCCAGTACCTGAAGGGGCTCCAGGAAAGCTGGAGAGGGACTTCTGACAATGGCATGGAATGATGGGATGAGTAGGAATGGTTACAAACTGAAAGAGGGGGGATCTAGATTGGACATTAGGAAGAAACTGTTTACTGTGAGGGTGGTGAGACACTGGCCCAGGTTGCCCAGAGAAGCTGTGGCTGCCCCTCCCTGGCAGCGTTCAAGGCCAGGTTGGAGCAACCTGGTCTAGTGAAAGGGGTTGGAACTAGATGATCTTTAAGGTCCCTTCCAACCTAAACCATTCTATGATTCTAATTTTCATTATTGCTTCAAACAAGGGGCCCAGGTGCAAATTATTTACTGATTTTTATTTTTATTAATCTTCTCTCAAGCCCTTTTGAAAGCAACCAACACATTTGCTATCTTTCCTTCCTCTGATACTGAGGCTGGTGCAAGCAGAAAGCTTCATATCCTGATCAGCAGTTCAATGAATCCATATTTCAGCTTGTTTAAACTCTAATACCCTTTGGTGAACAGCACAGGTAAATACCCTGTGGCTAATTACTCTGTCATATTTACCCCAGGACAGGAATAGAAAGAAAATACAGTGAATGGACACTTATGCAATTGAAACATTATTTATAGAGAACTTTTAGAGCAAACTAGCAAAACGTGCAGCAGCAATGCATCAGCTCATCTCTTTGTGGTACAGAGTTTGGTCTAAAACTTCCATATAAATAATGATTTTACTGCATCAGTGCCCACCCATTGCATTATTTTTTTAAAAGATAAGCACAAAAATGAAGGACTATCCCATTTTATTCTCTAATTTCTAAAAAGTGGAGAACAAGACAGGTTTTCAAGCAGCCAGTTTCCATCCAAGTCCAGCAGCCCTCCCTCCCCTTCTCCTCCCCAGGAACACATTCCTGCAAAACTTGACTTGAAACCGCTTTGTTATTTCCAGCATCCTCTGCCAGTTTGCAGCCCATGCCATGACACAGCATTCCTCCCGCTTTGTTTTGACTGCTACCACTTTGAGCTGACATTTAGCAAAATTGCATTAATGCCTCCCTAAGACAAGACTCCTTGTTGAATGCAGTCAGCTGGAGCGGCGAGTTCTAGGCGCAGGCATGAGTGGGGCGTCCAGCCATGAATCCCAAAAGGGAGTTCCCCCCTTCCTTGGGAGTGTATGGCTTGTTTTGCCATGGAGCTGGCCTTGGGCATGGGTTGCAGCTCTGAGACAGCTGGATGGGGCAAAACCATTCCTGGGACCGTCATTTACCTTGGCATTTCAGGGGGCAGGCAGTGTGGGGAAGACTTTTCCAAACCCTATAAAGATGCTTGCCATGTACCTGCACGAGGGAGAGAGTGGATTATTTTTGAACTGGTTATTTTGGTGTGTGTATCTGGGGGGACACGCTGGGTATAGTTATTTTCCAGTGTTTGATGAAGTCGATAGAAGATTTCCTACTCACATCAGCAGATCTGAATCAGGGCTGCACTATAAAGTTGACTGAGACTAGAAAGTATATAACTGTATGTTTGTTACTTAGTGCTGGTACACTGTTAAATTAGCAGCAAATGCTCTTTTAAAGCCATTACAGTAAAAGTTTTTCACAACAAACCATCCACTCTGCCAAAGGAGGCAGCTTTTGCTAATAGAGACTCATAGGTGTTAGCTGGAGAGGTGAATTAAATAGTGAATGTTTGCTTTCTACTTAGCAAATGTCTGTCATAGCCCTGCTAAGTAGCCAAAAACAAATTATGTGTGAAACTCAGCATCTCTCAGCATCTCTCTCTTTCTCTCCTGTGATTGGTATTTGCTTATGAAGCCAAGTCCTTAATTTAATTAACAGGAATATGCTTATTTTACAAATGATAACCTTGTAATCTCCTTAGCAGGAAAAAGAAGGAACATTCTTACCACAAACTAGTCTTTGTTGCACATCATTTTATAACCAACATTTTGTGGCTCTCAATTTATTAAAAATTAAATTAGTCTTTCTGGTTATTTTCATTAATTTACAAGTGGATTTTATTTACAGAAATAGATGGGAAAGCCACAGAAATATCCTGGATCTGTGTGTCATTAAACAGATACTTCCAGAGTAGCTCAATTTTGAAGTGCTCGTGTCAATTACAAAACCTATTAGCATTGACCAGTTTTTATTTTTTTCTTTAACAGAATAATTGAGTGGATCCTCCCCTGGTATCACTGCTTTGAACAAAGTTGTGAACTGTACACTTCTGTGAAATTTCATAGGTCCCCATGAAAGGTAAAATATGAATAGATGTTGATAGCTAGCAGAGGTATTTTTAAGTATGTCTATCTGTGTTTACATCTATAGACACATTCACAGAGCTGTAGCTGTTGTATTTTTTTTGTGATCCTTCAGCACAGCCTATAAAGAACCCGTGCTGGTTCTGCCTTAAATGTGGATTTATGGTGATCAGTTCATGTACTCTTCCCTTTTATCAGGAATATAGCCTTTCGTGCACTCCCACCACCAACATAAAGAAATATTTTTATGATGATCACGTGTAAAGGCAATTCTGTTAACACAGCAACTTGTACAGGTGAGTGCCTGACTGTGTCCCTGGAAATCAGGAGATATCTGCCAAGCTAGTGGGGCTTTCCTCAGTATCAAGAGGGCAGCATGTTTGATGCTACTACAAATAGAACAAATTGGCAAGCAGATGCATATTTGCTTCCCTATTTTTCTTAATTAACTTTTGGGGAGCATAAACAATGAACAAGTGCAAATTTATACTGCACCATCTGCCAAAAGTCTAACGGAAAGAGACCTCAGATTTATATCACCAGGAGCAGGGAACACGATCATTTTCAATCTGCAACTACAGTGCCCACGTGAGCACTTTTTATTAAATGCATGTATATTCCTTCTTTCTGCATCTGTTCACCTTTCTGTAAGAAAGAGTCACCTCAAGGTGACTACAGCTGAATATTTTCGTGACCATTAATCTCTTGTTCAGCATGGGTCATTCAATGACTGCACTGGTAGCCATAATCATTTTCTGTGATTGTTCTGTGAAAGAGCAAGAACATTTGTTTAAACAATGGGCTTTAATCTAATAATGTAGAACATGCTTCCAAGCACATGCATTGCCTCATTCTGCGAGCTCACTAATTTGCACTCGCCTGACTTGCAAGCAGAATGTATATTTTTCAGCCCTTATTCACAAAATATGTTAACCCATCTATTTTTCTATTCTTCCTTTGGTTTGGTACCTGTGGCTAGCTGAGGCTTAAAGGGCCCCCAAATAAGTCCTAATGATATATGCTAATTATTCCACTAAGGCCACCCAAGTATGTACAGGAGGACTGTGTTTAGAAACATGGTAATTACATTCAGATTTATAGTGTGAGCATTGCCGTTGTGATATTTATAAAGTGTATAAAGTGTAAAAGCCCCAGACTGAAATGAAATGTCTCAGTTTTTAACCTCAGGAAGTATTTTGATAGATTTTCAACACATGAACCCTTGTTGTTGTATTTACTCTTTTCTTCCATATTTTGGACTAAGATGTGTTCCAAAATACAACATTTGCTGATCAAGTTCTACTCTAGCACAGCCTGAGCAACAATCATATGAAATGCTTGATTCCATGAAGTC
>VZRW01006407.1:108579-133965 GCA_013398125.1 Aegotheles bennettii | reverse complement strand
TCTCTCCTTCCCCTGCGGCTGCTACCACTCTCCGCTCCGCGTGCCGCGTGCTCTGAGGGAGCTGCCGACATGGCTGCTTTTGAAGTTTGCCGCGGTTCTCAGCCATGCCCCCCGCCACGTCATCTTTCTGGTTTCTCGCAGGATTCCCGCTCAGACTCGGGTTTCCTCACTCTGCCCCGGCTTCACCGTCTCCGGGAAGCCCGGCCCCTTCTCAAATCCTCAGTAACTAAAAGGAACAGCTCTCACCGCAGCCGCTCCCACCGCTCCCACCACCGCCGCTCCCACCGCTCCCACCACCGCCGCTTTCTGCTCCGCCCTGCCGCGTGCTCTATGATATGTCCTTAGCTGTACACACTGTTCTATATACTGCATGATATTGTTTATTAATCTCTGAGCCTACCTAATTGCTGGATTATGGAGTTCTAATTTCCCAAGGAGTTATTCCATGTGCCAGATTCTGACTCACAAGGGCAGCCTGTATTAGCTGGCACAAAATCAACGCTTACAATCCTGCTTCAAAGTTTGGGTTTTAGAGAAGATTTTGCCAGCTCAGCTGCACTGAGCACCAAAGTGAAACAACATAATCCTCCATGCAATAATTTGAGAACTTCTGAGAGTTTCCTGACAGCTGCACATCAATTCTGTACTGACCTGTGGTTCAGAGATCTGATGGTCTCCTGGCACGTGCAGGAATAAATTGGTCATCATTAAGATTTGTGATCTGAGGTAAATAAGACTTCCTCTCACCATCAGGATTATCCCAACTCCAGCAGAAGGAAGCTCAGGCAGTACTACAGAAACACAGGAAATATCTCTTACAGAAAAAAAGAAAAGAGCTATTTTCCTCTACATCGTTTTATTGAGGAACACACTGCCTGATCTGTGGGAAGAGTGAGGGAGAACAGGATCAGTGACAGAGATGGAGGCTCCTTGGCTGGGGGACGTGAGGCGGTCCCCTGAGCAGGAGAGACACAACTCCTGGATCACAGCAGTGGGATGCAAAACTCTTGTCAGAAATGGGTTTCAGCTACACGGGCGCAAACTGCATTGGTCATGACTCCCCTATTTAAGAAGAAGCCTTTTTTAAAAATGTAAGCCAAGTTTTCAAGTGACAGTGCTTATAGGGTAGATTGAGATGCAGCCTTTTGAGGCTTCAAAATCAGACCGAGGCCTGATCCATATCCCGTATGTTGGCAATGTTAATCAGAAAAAGGTCCGCAGGGGATTTCTTAAAATTTTCATTACTGAGCTGTAGGGAGACTTGAGCTGTTTTTACCACCTTTTGATGAAATCAAAAGTCCTGACAAACACATCTTCACTGCAACTCAAGAAGGATAGACTCTGGTTTTAATTAAAAAAAATACAATTAAAAACATCTTTAGAGCACCCCATCACGGTCAAAGCTGAGCACCTTAATATTCTTTCGATTCACTCTGAATTTTCCTAGCAAGCCCTAGTTTTGTAGCACCTAACAGACCAAACTATGGTGTCTGTTTTATATCAGTTGATGCCATGGCATCCCCAGAGGATAATTTGAAGCTTAAGTTGACTTTTCCAGCATGTAATCTCTCTCCTCTAAGGGGAAGTGATTATTTCCTTAAATTAGGCTACATGTACCTTAACAAGTGGCACAGTGCAGTAAGAATGAATCACAATATAAGGCATTTGGTGTGGAGGATCCTTCATCTACAAGATACCTTCTGTAATGGCTTAGTTTATACTAGAATTAGTCAGGCTTACTGGCTCAAACATCCTCACAGTGCCGGGTGTTTGAAGGAGTGACAGCCTTACTTCTGCATCCAGGCTACTGTTCCATAGAGGCATTGTGGAGGAATTGATGCTGCTTCTCCTAACTGCCCTTTTCTTAGGGAAGAAGATATGGGCTATGAGGTTCTGCTAGTCTTCTCTGCTGTGACTGCTTTTATCCTTATTCACATGAAGTTCTGGATGCATCAAATGAGTTCAGAGAAAGCAGAATGTGGAAATCACATCGTTTGTGGGATAACCAGCAGTGGGTGCAAAATTTGTGAATGTGTGAGCTCACTATGAAGGGGTTATATTGGGATTCCACTCTTAGTGAATGCAACTTTGGGGGCCATCCTTAAATACAAATGAATGGCTGTTACCCTGTGAAGTCTGCAGACCTCAGCACCTCGTGTTTGCTGGATAGCCATTTTTGAGGAGATCGAGGACACTGAGGGCAAAGTGGTGAATAATGTCTCAGAAGCCAATCCCCAAAAGTGTTTCTTTTGGAAAGTGAATCTGGAAGATACCACAACAAGATACCACAACAAGATCCACTGGGACACTGATCTTCAGGAGTTGCTGCACTGTGTGGGCACTGTCTATGGGAGCATGCTCCAGCGTGATTCCCCAGGCTAGGGCAGTTTGGGCAAATTTGTGGATCTTGTGGACCACTGAGGAAAATTCATGTACTCCTAGCAAGGCTCCAGGGGGAGGAGAAACAGTGTCTAATTTGTCTGTGGATCCAGCCAGAAGCAGGGTTCATGCCCAACCTCTCACTCTTCTTGCTTCATGCCTCAGAGTTTGTGTGCTTCATTGGCAGAGAGGTAAGCGGTATTCTCTGAGCATGAATGTCCCCAGCACCCTCCAAACACATACCCAGCCCTCAGCACCCTCTGCAGACAGTTAGGACACCCATGGGAATGACTGTATGCAGAAGTTACCCTCATTGCAAAGATGTATGACAAGACTGATGATCCAGAAATGGCACAGGGGAAATAAATACAGATTTTGAAGCTGCAGGTCTTCCTTCCAACTTCAGGTTAAATTAAGTGAAGCATGTCTTGAAAAAGAAAAATATCTACATATTTATGAAATATTTTAGCTTGTATTCAAGGTAACACCAAAATTAACTAGAAAGGTAACAGCTAAGATATTCAAGGTGGACTGAGGTGGTTATGCCTATGACCTAGGCATATGAGATTTCCTGGGGACTGCTGGAACTGCTATCACAGGTCCATACCACCTTATAGGTAAAGTCCAAAAGAGCGTTGAGGACCAGGGAGAACATAGCTGTAGTAACCATGTTTGCCCTAAAATGATGGTGAATTGAATGTCACCAGAGTGAACAGCTGAAATAGTCAAGAAACAGCAATCAGTCATGTTTTGTTAGTTGCTGTCACACACTGTGAAAGAGCCTATGTTTTCACTTTCCCCTGTATTTAGAAGAGTATCTCTCATACACACATATCCCTTTATGCCACAAAAAAAGCAATTTCCATTATACTCTTGGAATTTAAACACAATAAAATTGCAATTATTTTTTACATTCTTGTGTTGCATAAAAAAAATCAGTGAAGGGACAGTTTTAAAGAGGGACTCCCATAAAGTAGATAAGACTCTGACTCACCTAGTCTTCACTCTGGAGTCAGTGTTTGCAGCTCCTTGTTGACAAAATGTGGATGAGGTTCTCTCTATTGATCCCTAATGACCACAGTTTTGGCTGGCTGTGCAGTTGAAGTGAGATTGGCTATGGGGACCAATGAAGCTGAAGTTACTTTTTGGTGCAAAACATTTCTTGTATTTGTTCTGTATCATCCAAACATTTTTGGACCCTGTGAAGTACGCTAATCAAGTAAATGCCTATTCTACACAGGACAGAAACACCCCCATGGTCATATTTCTCTTACTCTGAAGACACCTACATAAAGAATAAGAAACCTTCTACTGTCATTTGTAATTCAAAGACTGTATGGTTGGTATATTCTTTCTTTTATGGTAGGTGTTTAATGTGGCCTCTATTCTTCTTTGTCCTGCCATTGACTGGTGTCTAAATTCTTTAAAATGAATATTTTATGTTGCTTTTCAATCTGTGCACAGTTTTCACTGAAGTGCCATCACTCAAGAAGCAGTGATGAATGTAGGAATTCATGTTTGCCTCTCATGGATGACTAAATAAGGGAGAGAGGCTTGCTCTCAAACCTTGCTAACAACAATTTGGGCCATCTATGTAGTATTGCCTGCTGCCTCAAAACTAGCTGAGGCTTGGTCTTTATTGGTATCTTTTAAAGAATAAAAACCTTCAAATGAAAGGGTTTGCTCATATTTTCACTTGTAAAGCTATTCTAATCAGCTAGTGAAAAGAAGACTGCCTTGTTCTCTGCAATGTTGGTACCACATAATCATCCCTTACAGTTTGGAGGAGAGTGTGAGTTTTTCCTTTGAGGTTTTTACAATCATTTGACACAAAGAAGTGATTAAAATGAAAACCCCATAAGATCAGGTCAACTGAATTTAGGTAAAAAATAATGAAAACTTCTCCTGTTAAATTCAACAATCTCTAATTCTTATTTTGATGCAACTATCAGGAGAGTGGTTTTGGGTGAATATAGAATCACAGAATGGTTTGGGTTGAAAGGGGCCTTAATGATCATCCAGTTCCAACACCCCTGCCATAGGCAGGGACAGCTCCCAGCAGACCAGGTTGCTCCAAGCCCCATCCAACCTGGCCTTGAACACTGTCAGGGAGGGGGCAGCTACAGCTTCTGTGTTCAGCCTGTTCCAGTGTCTGACCACCCGCACAGGAAAGAATTTCCCCCTAATATTCAATCTAAATCTACTGTATTTCAGCTTAAAACCATTCCCCTTGTCCTTGTAAAAAGTCCCTCTTCATCTTTCCTGTAGGCCCTTTCTTATGCTGGGGCCCCGGAACTGGACACGGTACTCCAGTTGAGGTTCCACAAGAGCAGAGTAGAGGGGGAGAATCACCTCCGTCAACCTGCTGGTATGTATACATAATAGTTTCATTTGCAGGGCATACAGACAGTTTCATGCAAGGCTTGAAAGAGTCCAGCATAGAGCCACAAAGATGATTAAGGGAGTGGAACATCTCCCTTATGAGGAAAGGCTGAGGAAGCTGGGTCTCTTTAGCTTGGAGAAAAGGAGACTGAGGGGTGACCTCATCCATGTTTACAAATATGTAAAGGGTGAGGGTCAGGACAATGGAGCAAAGCTTTTTTCAGTAATGACCAATGATAGGACAAGGGGCAATGGTTTTAAACTGGAGCATAGGAGGTTCCATGTGAATATCAGGAAAAACTTTTTCACTGTGAGAGTGACAGAGCACTGGAACAGGCTGCCCAGAGAGGTTGTGGAGTCTCCTTCGCTGGAGACATTCAAAACCCGCCTGGATGCGTTCCTGTGTGATGTATTCTAGGTGACCCTGCTCTGGCAGGGGGGTTGGACTAGATGATCTTTCGAGGTCCCTTCCAACCCCTAGGATTCTGTGATTCTGTGAAAATTCCTAAAGGGTCTCAAGTGTAATTTACTATGAAATTTTCCTTGTTGTGCCTATCAAAAACATTTTATTGATGTTAAAAATAGTTCTCCAGCTCCTTTAAAAGAAATATGAAAGTGTTCAACAGTTCTTTTATTTTTTAGATATTTTACCCTGAAAGCAAATCAAGGTGTTTTTTTTCATGAAATTTACCTCTACAAAGATGAATCCCAGAATGGAGATTTGTGTTTAAGTTTATTAACTTCAGTATTTTTTTGAGGGTGCTTAAAATATCAGTTGTAAATTGATATTTTGCAATGCTATTCTGTGTAATTCTATTAAGTTCTTTAATAAAACAGATAAAACCTGGAAGAGAAACTTTTATTGTGATACTGGATAACTAACAGTTTCTCATAACATAAGGACAAAGAAGAACCCAATAATATAATCAGCTAACATGTATAAGCTAAAGAAAACAGAAATATTTTTCTACCTCTAGTACAAGAAAAGTAACAGAGGTTGCTGCTACAAGATGTGGCAGAAAATTGAACAACAAATGAACCCAAAAAGGGATTAAACATACTGATGAAGCAGTAATCTGTCTATAGCTGTCAAATATGGCTGGTGTGTCTGGATACTCTACAGACCAGGCAGCTCGTAAAAAAGTGACTAATGGATGTCAGGAGAGGGAAGACAGTGTTTGCACAGGAGCTTGTGGGGGTCCTTGACAGGACTTTAAACTAGATTTGAAGGGGGAGAGGGATAACACCAGGCTTCCATGTGAAAACCTGGGGGAAGATATGACAACGTCAGAGGGACAGGGTGCGAAAAGGGCCTCAAAGGAATTCCAGCCACTTGAACCACTAAGTCAGCTTTATCGGGGGCCCAACTGAGATGCCTCTGTGCCAATGCACACAGCATGGGGAATAAACAGGAGGAGTCAGAGCTGCATGTGTGCATCTGCAGGGCTGTGATCTTAATGGCATCACAGAGACCTGGTGGGATGGCTCCTGTGACTGGAGTGTTGGAATGGAAGGTTACAGGCTCCTTAAGAAGGACAGGTAGGGAGACGAGGAGGGGGTGTCGCCCTCTATGTCAGTGACCAGCTGGAGTGCAGAGAGCTCGGCCTGGGGATGGGTGAGGAGCTGACTGAGAGTTTATGGGTCAGGATTAAAGGGAGGACAGGGGACACTACAGTGGGGGTCTGCTACAGGCCACCTGACAAGGAAGGCTAAAAGGATGAGGCTCTTTATAGACAGGTAGGAGTAGCCTCACGTTCACAAGCCCTGGTCCTCATGGGGAACTTCAATCACTCCGATACCTGTTGGAGGGAGAACACAGCAAGGCACAGGCAATCCAGGAGGTTCCTGGATTGTGTTGATGACAACTTCCTTCTGCAAGTGATAGAGGAGCCAACGAGGGGAAGTGCTTTACTAGACCTTGTTCTCCCCAACAAGGAGGGGATGGTGGGGAATGTGTAGCTCAAGAGCAGCCTTGGATGCAGCGACCATGAGATGGTGGAATTCAAGATCCATAGGGCAGCAAGGAGGATGCACAGCAAGCTTGTTACAGTGGACTTCAGGAGAGTGGACTTTGGCCTCTTCAGGGACCTGCTTGGTAGAGTACCATGAGAAAAAAAGCCCTGGAGGGAAGAAGAGCCCCAGAAAGCTGATTAGTATTCAAGGATCTCCTCCTCCAAGCTCAGAAGATGTAGAGCTGTTGGAACAAGTCCAGAGGAGGGCAACAAAGATGATCAGGGGGCTGCAGCACCTCTCCTATGAAGACAGGCTGAGAGAGTTGGGGTTGTCCAGCATGTAGAAGAGAAGAATCTGGGGACACCTCATAGCACCCTTCCAGCATCTGAAGGGGGCCTACAGGAAAGCTGGCAAGGAGCTTATTTTATAAGTACATGTAGTGATAGGACAAAGGGGAATGGGTTCAAAATAAAGGAAGGTAGATTTAGATTGGATATTGGGAAGAAGTTCTTTACTGTGAGTGTGATAAAACATTGGAGCAGGTTACCCAGGGAGGTTGTGGATGCCCCAACACTGGCAGTGTTCGAGGCCAGATTGGATGGGGCTTTGAGCAACTTGGTCTAGTGGGAGGTGTTCCTGCCTATGGCAGAAGTGTTGGAACTGAATTATCTTTAAGGTCCCTTCCAACGCCAATCATTCTATGATTCTATGATTTTATGGACCGGGAAAAGATCAGTCAATACCTTCTCTACAGTTACTCAAGAAATTCAGCATGGTGAAATTCAAGGACTAGGCACCTGAGCTACCAGGACCATTGCTCTCACCCAGAATGATAGTCTGTATCTTCAGCTGTGCTACAACTATTTGAATTGATTTGAATTCATGAAAAAACCTATTAAGGTAAGGTTTTCTGTTTTGTAAATCTCTCTTCTTAAGCTTGGGATCTTGCAGCTTCCTGGAGTACATAAGCACATCACAGCAGACAGAAGCATCAGTAGTGCAGAACATATTATAATATTTTATAGGATATGAGAAAATATTTGGGTTTGGACAAAAATACATAATTCTTGAGATCTTTGAATAGCTGAAAAAGTTGGAGGGAAACTAATCCTTATGCTTTGGAGATTATAATGAAAAATACTGTGTTGTCTCTGTATTTTAACGTGTGTTTATACTCACAAAAGAAACATCCAGATTCTAACATAACCGTCATTGTTGTTTCACTTTACCAAAATTCTTAGGAATTTTAAAGGGTGTTTGATTTTTTATGCACTTACTTTGCTATTAATATATGACTATCATGTATGGGTGTTTACAATTGCAATGGTAGTATCCTTGAAAGAGCATTGTTCTTATCAATAAACCCAATGAGGGCCTTCACGCAAGTGATGAGTTGAGCTAAAAGTCTACCTTGTATTTTCCTCATTTGTTTCTTCCTCTTCAGTTATGTCACTATTATTATTGTTATTGTTATTATCACTATCATGATCATCCTCATCCATAATAATCATACCTCTTATTGTATAATCTGAAACTAGTATAAAATAGAATTGATTATTTGCCTACTCAGCAATTTGGGAGTGAAAGGATAAAGCAATTTGTTTTGTGTTTCCTGCTGTCGTTGCAGTTACTCTGCAATTGAGTATCCTGCCTTCTCTGCATAATTTGAATCTTTTTATCCTCTGTATTGCTGATACCATCAAGAAGCTGGAAAAAAGGACATCGTGCAGAAAGCAAAGAAGCTTCCCTCTATTCTGTTCTACTGGCAGTTTCCCTTGACTTTACCTGCTACCTATCCTTTTTTCTCCATTTATCTGAATCTGTAATATAAAGTCTTTTTGAGGCTATTTCTGTCACTGAAACTCTGATAAAATCCACTTTAACTAGATGATTAGGAAGATAGAGTAGTTCAACAGAATGGTTAAAACAGGTGACGGTGGAAATCTCTGTGATTTTCTTTTAAAAGTTAATATTTGGGACTTGCATTCCTCGAGTGATATGTTGCTTTTCTATGCTCTCATCTCATTAAAACTAGCTCAGATACAGCTGGTGAACTGCTGTAAGTGTGTCTCTACCGTTATGTGAGAAGTCAGTGTGAGTAAACTAGATGCAGTTCTGGTCCACAGATTAAATGGTCATTGTAAGTACCGCAAAATCAGAGACCCCTATCTGTAAGAATCCATTGTTGTATTAGCATTAACAATTTGCTTACAAGATCCAAATAATGTTCAACTATTTTGACTATACAGTGATTTAGAGACAGGTAAGTTAACATTATTATCTAATCAGATTTGTCAATCAGTAGTCTGACATATATGAAAGGATGTGGGAATATAGTCCTGCAGAGTAAAATGTAATACCTGCAAACTTGTTTGCATCATTTTTCTACATCATTGATCCGTCTTGGGACCAAGGTCAGTGGACACTTCAGTTTATCCAGCAATATGAATGTTGAGTTCACCAGAGTCAGTTAGAATTATTTGCCTTTTCTGTGCATAACACTTTTTTTTTAGTGTAAAGCTGAGATTAAAAATTAATCACCTATGTCTGTGGATCAGATTGTTTTCCTAGCTTCTAAATGCCTTATATCAGTTACCTGGGTTATTGTGGAGTTCTCTGTGATTAATACAAATAATCTAAGAAAAGAAAATTATCTTACTTGTTCCTTAGGTGTAAATTTCAATTAGACTGCACTGTGTATATTCACTGGGTTGAACAAACTGAACAAACCTCAATATTTAAAGATAATGGTCTGTAACAGGATTCCCTCTTAGGCTTTCTGCTATAAATTCCATTTCCTTGGAGAAAGGAAGAATAAAATCTTTTTTACAGTCTTCACTTTATCTGTGACTTTCCAAAATGCTTTTGGTTGTTGGGAGAGCAACATTTAAATAACATCACCTAGTCAAAGCACAACCTTCCAGAAATGAAAATATGCAGGATATTCACTATGTAGGGATATTACTGTGCTCTGTGTGCAGTAACACATCTGTAGCCACTCAGGAGTAGTATGTCTCAGCAGGGTTTAAGCTCTGGAGAGGCCTAGCATACTGTTAAATATAGTTCAGTTAAAATATTACTGCAAATATATAACCAGTTATAAATAAGGCAGAGGAAGCCTGGGAAATTCAGACTACACAACAATCTGCATAAAGTTTTTACTTTTGTTCAGTAGCTTTTTCTTTCTATTTTTTCATTTGCATTTGTTTTCTGGACTAAATACAGGCAGTCTCCCTGAGGCTTATCCTTATTTTTGCCAATTTTTTCCTGTATCTACCAAAATTCTTATGCTGTAGCCATCACAGCAGTATCTAAGGAAGGTTTTCTCATACAAAGGTACTTCAATGGAAGGCACAGAAAGACCCTAAACTTGTGTCCAAAAGACCATAACCTTGTGTCCGAAAGAAGTGAAGTACCTTTGTTAATTTGTTGTGGGAAGTTACTTCAAAACTTGCATTGCATCACTTTGCGGCAGTGTCCCAACTTACTTTGATCAGAAACAATATGTGAAGATGGAGTTAAACTTAGATGAAAAGTTGTAACTGTAACATTCCTTGGCAGTTTTTAACGAACTCTCTTCTTTCTTAAAGAAAAAGTCTTAAAGACTCTCTTCTTTCTCTCTTGCCTTCCTCTAGTAAAAATGGGAAATCATCTTGTGATTCTCCCATCTGAATTACAAAATGCAATTCCTCCTGACTGCAAAGACATTCCTGAAAGAATACAAAACATTCCTTCAAGCATTGCTGTGTAATTAAAGTGAGGACAAAGAGGTAGAAGGCATTTAGCCATATCTAGATGGTGCTTTATAGCTTTAAACGGCAGTAGGGAACGATACAGCAACTTACTAACATAACTCAAAATATTTCAAATCATCAGAATGTGTCAGCAAATAAAGGTATATGTTTTAATTTGAAAATGTGCCCTTTTTTATAAGGTCCTCTGTATGTAATCATAAATTTTCATTGGTGGTGTAACTTGGAGTAGACAGCACTTGTGCATTAATGTTGTGTATTGAATGGTTCACAAACTTAAATATCAAACACACGAATTAAATTCTCCATTTTCAATGCCAAGACAATGCACATCTCTAGACTTCTTAGTATACTCTGAGCCCGAAATGGAAAAGACAGCAGCTGCTTTTGATGATATCCATTGCAACTCTGACAGATGGTGATGAACAATGTGAAATCAGTGTTTCCCAAAAACATTTTGTAATTGAGCATCTTTACTGCCTGATTTGACACCAGCACTCCAGTAAAGACATGGAGATTTATGCTGTAATAGTACAGTTGGTTTTGTGAGATGTAATTCACTGGATTCTTTCTTTCAGTGATGTGTTGGAGTGGCTGACGTCTCCAGCATAGACTGGAGATAAGTGATACTGGTATTGTTCTTACAGATATGTACAGGATATGGAAACAGAGAACAAATTTCTTTAAAAAAACCCAGCTGTGACAACAGAATGTTGTTGTCTTGCCTGGGGTTTTATGAAATTTTACTTGCTTGTTTCTTTCACTTCCTTATTAAGCATTTTGTCTGTGTTCAATATGTCAAAAATATGTTGTCTTTTGATGTTTTTATGACAGTGATTCTACTATACTGGGTAATAGTTCTATCACTCAAAGATATAAAGAAAAAATAAAGAAAAATAAAGAGTATTTACTTAATCTGCTTTTTGAAGAGCACTGGATGATTCTACTGGAAGTGGAATTAAGCACCTGGAATATGTTCTGCAGGATGATTTTTTCTCTTCTTGGCATGGATATTACAATAAAGATCAGGGCACCTTGAACAGAGAAAAATGCATTTTATTTTTTCACAGTCCTGTCCATTAAAGCTTGGATTATTGGTTAGATACTGGTTACAACAGTGCTGAAACACAAAAATTGGGGGAATTAGGCACAGGAAGTGGGAGGCAACATTATGTAGAAGAGATTATTTTCATGGTATTAAGTGTAGCTATTTCTGTTGTCCTCACCTTATAAACAGATGTTGAAAATCAAGAAGTGTTTAAAAAAAAATTATTCAGGGCCTTGGAAACTTGCACTTTATCAAACCCCTAAAGCAGCACAATCTATTTAATTTACCAAAAAGACAGCTAAGAAGGGAGTCAGTAGTTATCTGCACAAAGAGGTTTCTGATGGTAAAGAGTTCTTTCATCTAGCAATGTGTATAGTAGATGTATAATAATATTCTCTGTTTACAAGTGGACATTAGGTAAATTCAGCTTGAAATTAAGGTTCGGGTTTGTAGGCAGATAGCTGCTGCAAAAGCTCTGTGAGAACGTGAGAAATATGATGAACTCACTTGATCTCAATATGTCTCAACAAGTCTCAGCTTGGGATGTGTCTTTGACATACAAACAAATTACCTAATCAAAGCTGAAGAAGGAATTGCTTGAATTAAATTCTGTGGTCTGTAATGTGAAGGATGTCAGACTGGAGAATGTTATCTGTCCCTCATGGACCTAAAATCTATGAACTTAGAACTAGAATATTCAAGGGGCTGGTTTTAACATAAATCACAGATCTTTAACACAATTGTGGCAGGATAAAATGTCCTTTAAGTGAGAGTAAATGTAATTTATGCACACTTAAAAGGCACTTAACCCTGACTGAATAGTGTGAAGAGGCCTTCTTATAGTGGTAATAAATCCAGAGTTGTTTGGAAATAAAAGGGAAACTCATGATAATTTGGTGTGATTTATAACAGAGCACAAACTATAGAGCTTCATACAGGTTTTCTTACATCAATCCCAACAACGTGTGCTTGATCTTTTGGAAAAGCATTCTGTTTTATGTCTTCACATCAGTTTCTCGATTCCCTGCACTCGAAATCTAGCACACCTCTAAATTTCTTTTTCAAAGAGAAGTCTGCTAAGTAGAGAGTGGAAAATTTCTCACTGCCTTTGACATTCATGGAGTGACTTTATCTGGTGAAATTTGAAGAAAATGGGAGTAAAAGTAGGTGATCTGATTTTAGAGAGGAACTGAAAAATACAGCCTCTCCACTATGCTAGTTTTCCTCTAAATAATCCTAATGGGTTAGGCTAGGTTAGCTTGCTGAACTTTGCAAAGGAGATTGGTTCTATAGAGAAACACTGTCTTTTTGATTCTGGTTAAAAAGCTTGGTTTTGTTTGAGTTACAATGATGTAAATCGGCGTCAGAGTTAATAGTGTAAGTGATTTTGAATAGCTGTTATATCACACTGCATAGCCTTACTCTGGGGCATGCTTCAGTTGTCTTAAAACATTATCAGCTTTAGGATTATGTTCTGTCCTAGTACAGTCTAGGGGATCAGTCCATGTCCTCCTAAATGTAGTTTCTATGATGTGAGATCTGGATCAGGCTCAAAGGTAAAAATCTGTTGTCATTAGATGGACCCACCAAGGTTTCTCAAAACTAGTTGGCCAGACTTGTCTGGCACAGGTCCACAAACATGAACACCTTTGGCTCAAACATGCCTTTCAAGGAAGAAAAAAATTATTTAATCCAATCTTTTTATTTACTGTATTGTAGTTCATTTATTATCACTACATTTGTTTTGTAACCCTAATGTGTCTTGTGTCTCAGGTTCTCTCCACTGCCTTCTAAGTTATAATTTTTTGCAGAAGGAACAGTCTTTACCTGGTGTCTAAGAGTAAATACTTGCAAGAGACTTGTGAGTGGTAATGTTGGAAACCATATTACGCTGAAAAGTTATTTTCTGAAGTGAAGTAACAATCCCTGTGTTAGCAATAATGTCTATCAGGTGTCCACCATCTGCTTTCCAGAAGCTGAAGGAAGTTGTGAAAAGATCAGATTTGTTGAGGGAAACAGCTTTAGTTATAAATTTCATTAACTTTCCCACCACCACTGAAGAAGGTTGGAAATTATGGTTGGACTTGATCTTAAAGGTCTTTTCCAAACAAAACAATTCTACGATTCTATTAAGGGGGAAGTAATTTGTGGGAGCAGCGTTGTTGCTCTACTATCGCAGTGACATAGATATCAGTGTTTATGGGGAACGGGAGAAAAAGAGGCTTCTTACCATTGTCAGGTAGTATCTGCAAGAAAGGGCTTTTACTGTGAAGGTCTATAATATCATCTTAGTGGCCATGGTAAATATTGAAAGATGAGGGGAAAATAATTTTTATGTGCAAATGAGAAGGTCATGGAAGAACATAATGGAATGAGGTCTCATTTGAACTAAACTTTTGAATTTTTTAATACATTAATAAATATTGAATATGAGACTATTAAGATCCTTTGTTTTATTTTATTATCTAGACTACTTCACCTAACTAATTTTTCTATCTATTTGTGTAGTCAAGATATTGTTATTAATGTTACATGTTTTGAATATATTTTTTAATACCAGCTAAGAGTAGATGGATACAAAGATAAAAATTATCATAAAAAATATGTTACATAGAACTTGAAAATCTCAAATGATAGGGGTTATTGATGAACTTTTGAAGTGTTGCCAAACATTATTACCTCAGCTATGTTTACGGATATAATGCACATACAGGATAATTTGCCTGGGAAAATTCGATAGATGTCGCTGAAAGTTCCTGAATCCCTAATTAGCAAAGTACTTTGCAGAGGCTTTTTGGCTAAAGGTCTCTATAGGAGAGAAAATTGCAATACACATCTCATGAAACCATCATGAACTTTCCTGGAATTTGTCTCAGGCAAAAGTGTAAAAGAAAGGCCCTGGTCAGGGTCTGAGACACCTCTTGCAATGCTTCTTAACAGCTTTCTCAGTTACCTAAAACACAGTGTTAGGTCTCTGATGGACAGTGTGCTGAGAAAAAAGCTTTGAGCTCTTTGTAGTTTTTCCTTTCCTGTCAACCCAAGGTCTGTTCTATAATATCCGTGGCTTTTAAATGCAGTCATGGAATACATGCTCACATTTTTGCTTGAATAGTGTGGCTTGCTGGATATTACATAGTATGGCATTTCATAGGCATATTCAAGGGTCACCTCCTCCAAGCTCAAGAGCGCTGCATCACCACAAAGAGAAAGCCAGGCAAAAACACCAGGAGGCCTGCAAGAATGAGCAAGGAGCTCCTGAACAACCTCAAACACAAAAAGGAAGCCTACAGAGGGTGGAAGCAATGACAGGTAGCCTGGGAGGAATATAGAGAAACTTTTCAAACTGGCAGGAATCAAGTCAGGAAAGCTAAAGCCCCGATATAATTAAATGTGGCCAGGGACACCAAGAGCAATAAGAAGAGCTTCTATAGGTATATCAGTGCTAAAAGAAAGACTAGGGAAAATGTGGGCCCCATCTGGAAGGAAGCAGGAGACCTGGTTACCCAGGTTATGGAGAAGGTTGAGGTACTCAATGACTTCTTTGTCTCAGACTTCTCTGGCAAGTGCTCAAGCCACACTGCCCAGTTGGCCCAGAAGGCAAAGGCAGGGACTGGGAGAATGAAGAACCCTCTGTGGTAGGGAAAGATCAGGTTCAAGACCACTCAAGGAAATGATGGTGCACAAGTCCATGGAACCTAGGGAGATACATCCTCGGGTCCTGAGGAAACTAGCAGAGGAAGTTGCTAAGCCACTGTCCATCATATTTGAGAAGTCATAGCAGACTGGTGAAGTTCCCACTGATTGGAAGAGGGTCCCATTTTTAAAAAAGAAAAGGAAGAAGCCCCAGGGAACTACAGACCCAGTCAGTCTTACCTCTGTGTCTGGTAAGATCATGGAACAGATCCTCCTGGAAATTATGTCAAAGCACGTGGAAAACAAGGAGGTGATTGGTGACAACCAACATGGCTTCACCAAAGTCAAATCATGCCTGACAAATTTGGTGGCCTCTACGATGGGGCTACAGAGTTTGTGGATAAGGGTAGAGCAACTGATGTAATCTATCTGGGCCTATGCAAAACATCTGATACCATGCCACATGACATCCTTGTCTCTAACTTTGAGAGGTACGGACTTGATGGATGGACCACTTAGTGGGTAAGGAAGTGGCTTGATGGTTGCACGCAAAGAGCTGTAGTCAATGGCTCAATGTCCAAGTGGAGATCAGTGATGAGTGGCCTTCCTCTTGGATCAGTATAGGAACCAGTTCTCTTTAACATCTTTAACAGCAACATGGACAGTGAGATCAAGTGCACACTCAGCAAGTTTGCCGATGACACCAAGCTATACTGTGCAGTCGACACTCTGGAGGGAAGGGATGCCATCCAGAGGGACCTTGACAGGCTGGAGAGGTGGGCCCATGCAAACTACATGAAGTTGAACAAGGTCAAGTGCAAGGTCCTGCACCTGGGTCAAGGCAATCCCAAGCACAGATACAGGCTGGGTGGAGAATGGATTGAGAACAGCCCTGAGGAGAAGGGCTTGGGGGTGTTGGTTGATGAAAAGATCAACATGAGCTGGCAGTGTGCGTTTGCAACCCAGAAAGCCACCAGTATCTTGGACTGCATCAAAAGAAGCATGACCAGCAGGTTGAAGGAGGTGATTCTCCCCATCTACTTCACTCTCATGAGACCTCACCTGGAGTACTGTGTCTGGTTTTGGAGTCCCCAACATGAAAAGGACATAGAGCTGTTAGAACAAGTCCAGAGGAGGCCCACAAAGATGATCAGAGTGCTACAGAACCTCTCCTGTGAAGACAGGCTGAGAGAGCCGGGGTTGTTCAGCATGGAGAAGAGAAGAATCTGGGGACACCTCATAGCAGTCTTCCAGAATCTGAAGAGGCCTACAGGAAAGCTGGGGAGGGATTTCTTGTAAGTACGTGTCATGATAGGACAAGGGGGATGGTTTCAAACTAATAGAGGACACATTTAGACTGGATATTAGGGGGAAATTCTTTCCTGTGTGGGTGGTGAGACACTGGCACAGTTTGCCCAGAGAAGTTGTGGCTGACCCCTTCCTGTCAGTGTTCAAGGCTGGGATGGATGGGGCTTTGAGCAGCCTGGTCTGGTGGGAGGTGTCCCTGCCCATGGCATGGGGCTTGCAACTGGATGATCTTTAATGTCCCTTCCAACCCAAACCATTCCATGATTCTATGATTCAGAGGTACTTATGGCCAGATAAGCAAGCAGCAAAGACTATAATCCTTAGTGAAACTGGAACTGTCTCTGGGAGTGAGATAACACAGATAAAAGATTGTATTAAGGCTAAGAAAGACAATGGCTGAGTTGTAAGATTGGGTGATTGAGTTGTTTTAGCTAGGAAATCCTCTTCAAGGTGCAAGAAAAATCATATTTTAATTTTATGACTAAAATCAAATTTCAATAACCAACTTCTGATATCAGTGCTTAAAGTCAATGCTATGCACTGGAGAAGTTCAGCAGGAGGTTGCTTTCTGCATGTTCCCATGCATTATAGAGTTAGTTACTCAGAGTGACTGTCATAGTGATTTATATCTTGTGCATTACATTAATATTTATTATTACTACAACTTCTTATATATGCTAGGTTTTGCAGATAGGTGCAATCCAGAAAACCATATTCATGCTTCAAAGTTGTGTAATTCATGCTACAGAGAAAGTGGGTAAAAAATATATCATTAAATACTTCCCAAAAAATTAATTATTTACAAAAGAAGGCTCAATGTATTCTTTCTCAATCATTCAGTATTAAAAAGCCTTTTAGGCTTTTATTGAAAACTTCCATCTACTATCATCTAACTTTTTAAGAACTCTTCATACAATATATATTTGCTTTCTGCATTGAAAATGAACCCCATTTCAGACAGCTGAAACTAGGATGAAAAAAACTCAGATTAAACCTGGTAAAACGTAAAGAAAGCATAGAGAGAAAACTGTCTGGTGCACATCCAGAAAATATATACTCAGAAAAGTTAAATGCCAACGACTTGAAGTAATTTTTAGTGGATAAGAAATAGCCGTGTTAATCACTTCTATAACATTTAAATAGGAAAAATATATACTTCTATTTGTCTCCTAAAAAACTCAGACTGCTTGACTGAACATTTTAAAGTATGAAAGTGTAAGACTAACACCAAAATATTGTATTGTCTTAGTGATTTAGATATAGAGGGATGAAAAAAATCAGTAAATGCATGCTAAGTTACAGAAGTCATAAAATATGGCATACATTTTTGGCCAGTGTTCCAGTTCAAAACAATAACAACAGCTCATCAACCTAATTAAAATGATGATATTTCATCTTTTAAAAAAAAAAAAATTAATTGCAAGGTTTCTATTTGAATAAGTACAACCTCTTTGCAGTTGGAAGGTCATGCTCTAGAGCTCATGTTGATTAGATTTAGTGAACAATAAGAAAATCACATTTCAGATGGTGCTATCAGTTCCTTGGAGGACCTTGAAGTATTAAATAAATATTTATTTCAACAAAAGTAGATGCAAAATGGTATGTAGTTCACCTCATGTTTTTCTAGGTAGTTACTTGTGTGTTCTTCCTCCTTACTTGAAAACTGACACAGAAACATTTTGCTAAGCCTTCATGGAACAGTGAACACAGACTGCTGGTCAGTTGGCTTGGGGCCTGTTTTTGCAGCACAGGGAGCCACAATGAGGTGCCCTACAATATTTACAAAAGTACTAAAAGTGCTACAGTCTTGCAGCTTCTAACTTCTTTTGTATTAGAGATCCTTACACCTTTCTCCCAGGAAATCTGAACACAGAATGGACATGAGACTGCTGATAACAGAATTGTTTTTCTTGGTTACTTTACTCCTTAGAAGTAATTCACAGATTTTATACACACGCGTACTTTGCAGAGATGAACTAAATCTCTAGAATATATTACAAAAATATGACAAAAATATGTGAGCCAAATCACTGGGTGTCTACCTAAACTGGATGAAGGAATATGGCAGCTAGAGTTTAATTTTTGGCACTTCCTTAACCCTCAGCACAGCCTCCTACAAGAGAAAGGACATGTTTGTGTAGCAACAGTTTTTTCATATTACACCTGCCTCGGAAACATCCTGCTGCAGCCTGGCATCTTCCATGAGGTTCCTGCCACTGCTGAGAAACTGGGTGAGGATCTCTATTAGGAAAGGTGGGAAAAATTTGTGACTTTTGAAAGAAAGACAGGTCTTAGAAGAAATCTTGCACAAAGTGATGTGTTGAGACTATCCCAACTTTTTGATAGTACACTCCTTTATCAACCTTTAAATTTTTTTTTTCCTCCATGTCTTAACTTCCCTCTGTGGGATTTTTTATCGTATGTCTTTGTGGCTCTTTATCCTTGCAGTTCACATACCAGGAGTTGAAAACATCTCGTTAATGATAACCACTGCTTCAGTCATGTGTTAAAGTTATATGTATATTTGCAAGCGGAACACATATTGTGAGACAGAGAAGAAAGAGGTGAGGCGGGAAGGGAAACAGAACTTTGGCTGGGTATATGACTTTTGCCTTGTGATTCATTGATCAAAGCATCATGGTAGGAGCAGGAATACAAGTTAATGGTCTCCCAAGAAGCCAACTATTGCTGCTTTGTGTTGAATGTACCACTTTATCTTCATGGATGGAGGCATATCTGGTTCAGGCCCATTTTCTTTTCCCTTCCCTCCCTTTACATTGTACTTCCTCATTCATTCTTAACTTTAGCCACAGTCCCAAGTGAAGATCTTCAGCTTAATAAAGTCCTGTGCTGGACTGGATTACTGGTGGCAGCAGAAAATGCAGTCATGTCACAAGCAGTGAACCTAGAACATGTGCTGGCCATGGGTACAGTGGCCTCCTGGACAGACAGATCAGCATGAATGGTGACTTGCTGGCTAATGCAAAATGTGTCCAGGATTTTCACACCGTACAAATGGTAAGTCACCCATTCCTAGGAGTCCTTGATGCATGGTAGAAAAGGCAGAGGTGTTCTGAGTTCACCTCCTCTTCCACCCCAAGACCTTCTTCAGCTGCAGGTAGAAGATTTTATCCAGCTCTGTCTCCACAGCAACTGAAATAAATGACAGTATTGAAGTAGTAGTGGAGACATAAAAATAGGCTTTTCCTTCCTTTGTACCTTGTAAGTTTGTCCCGTTGCTCACTCTGTGAAATTTGGAAGCATAGTTACTTGACAGATGAAGAGAAAACGCCACACTTCTAAAACTGCTTTCAATAATCACTGTAATACTTTAGAGGTTGCCCACAAGAACCAGTTCTTTATAGTCATTTGGGTTTCTAGAGGGGTTTTTTGACTGGGAAATAAGAGGCAGTTTAAAAGATGTTTTAGGCTCAGACAATGTCAGCATCAGATTCTGCAATATTTGTCCCGGTACCTATCCATGGACAATTTATCTCTGCTCTGACAGTATTCATTTAACCTGAGCTAGACATGAGTGGTCATAGACCAGTTATTTAGTAAGTCTATTTATACTGACTTTGTTAAATTTATTTTTGTGTGTCTTCAGAAGTCTAAAAACAAGCTGTGCCAGAATAAATCCTTCCAGTGGTCTTTGTAACTGCATTGTCCCTCATTTGTTCTTGCTGTTGAAAAGATGGATGGTTTATTTTGACATCGGAGAAAAATGGATTCTGTATGTAGCAATAACTATGAAGAATTGGAAGATTAAATGAAGAGGCTAGTCTTTCTTATTGGATTAAGAAGAAATAGATACAATTTGATGACTAAAGGAGTAGGTGCACCTTTGTGGAGAAAAATATTTGAATTATGGACCTAACTTTTTTCCATGGATTGTTTTTAATAATCACATATTGATTTTGTTCTCCTCTATATTGGGGCTTTTTTGCCAAACCAGATTATTTTATTTATCTTTGTGAAACTATCATACAATATATACACCGGTATGACTGCTCTAAAAAGAAAAAAAAAAAAAAACAGAAAATACAGAAGACTAAGAAACTAATGTTATAAGCCTTTTTGGAAGCACAGCAGACTGAAAAGTGTTAATATTTATAGTAACTTGTGGCAGGGCTTCTATTTACATTTTCTCTAAATAGATCTGCAAAAATGTGTTTTACACGATTGTTAAGTGTCTTGGAATTAACTGAAACAGAGGTGTGCATTTAATATAAAAATGATGTTCTCAGAAATGGAACTCTGATTTGTGATCATACTTTCCCTGTGTAGGTGATCATACTTTTGTTTGTGATCATACTTTTGTTTGTGATCATACTTTCCCTATATTCTATCCCAGAGGGACAGAATGGCTTTCAACTCCTCAGGTTTAATTTACCAAGAAACATAGTTTTTGGCCACCATCTGAATCTAGCACACAAGTTTAGGATGTTTCTAAGTTATAGAATAATGCCAGGGATTTCCCCTGCAAATGAAAAAAAGAAAAAAAATCTCTATTCAATGTTCTTTTAAACTCATAACACAGGTAATCTGAGATAAAGTATAAAAATCTGAGGGAAATAATGGCATAAAATTACCTTTTTCAAATAGCTTTTCGAATTTACACGTTCTTATGCAGGTCTGACTTCTGAGAAGGATATTGGCTGGGTGGTGGTGTCTTCCACTGTTTTGCAACTGGTCTTAAGCCTACCTCTCTGTGCATTTGAGTGTACATCTAAAATATTCAGAGAAGCTAAGTGATTTATTATACTTCCTCTGATCTCATCCCCACCCCCCAATATTCCCTGTGAAAGCATTTAGTGAAGCCCTAAAATGCTTAAACGAGAATAACTAAGGATAAGTACAAAAGGTTTATCTAGTATAGCACATTTAAGAAATCAATAAAGACCATTAGCTGTTTTAATTAAAAATAGACAATAGATGGCTTTCATGTAAAGAATTTAGCGACTCCACTTATTTCCCCAGACTGGTGCTGCCAGAATAAATAGTATTTTCAGATTATGAACAATTGAAAACCCATTGACTGCCAATGAAGCAAATGATTGCCAAAGAAATGAACCCATGAAACACCAATCAATGCCTGTGTGTCTTCAGGAGATAATCACAGTTGCTAAATTTGGTTATTTGCTTGCTTTTAGTACTTTATAATATTTGTTTCTTGTTAGAGTTGTATTGATCTTCCATCAGACAACAATTTTTCAATTACTTAGCATGCTGACAGGGCAGCACTGTCACAATGGATGCGGGCAATTAAGCAGTCAACATTGTGAGAGGCATACAATTCACACCATGTCACTTTTTGTAGATAATGTTATTGATGAAGTGCGCGTACTTTGAAGAAGAATTATGGAGTATTATTTATCAGTTCCCAAACTAGCAAAGTCGCGTGCTCATTTTGTCACTGTTAGCATCTTATAGGTTCACTGCTACTTTAAAGAATTTGTTTATTTAGCTCTTTAGAAGATAAATATGTATTTATCCACCATTGACCTAGAAACCTATGAAGTATGTTGGCTTCTTTCACACCAGAGGTATTTATATGCACAGTTTGCATCTTGCCTAAACTTTGCCAAAGAAATGGAAGCGCTTAAATCTTGTTATCCCTTCATTAAGATGTGCAAAGTATTGGCAGAGTTCATGAATGCCATTTCCATACTTCTCAGAGACTTTTGTAATGTAAATAGGAGGTTTCATAAGCGTCCATGTACATCACCTACCTTTTTAAAAAACTGATCCAGTTACAATTCCAACTCAGGCAATTTTCTACCTCCAACAGTATAATCACCTCTGCATTCCTTCTCTGAAGCTTACCATGCCTCTTGCACTCTCTGAATATATTATTAGTGGGTAAAACCATAACAAGCCATGCACACTCAATGAAGTGCAATTCATTTCGTGTAGTATCTATGAACAATACTCCTGGTGTATCTCCTAAAGTCACGAAGAGGAACATGCTGAAAAGTCTTAGGATATGATGGACCCAGTCTAGGTCTACAAGTTAGACATGTCAACCTGACTTATTTCCCTTACCCTTCCAAGTAGAGACCCAAACTGGCAGTCTGCATTCCTGTTCACTACGTGTTAACATGCTGGGGGCAAATCCCTTCCTGTCTCCCTTTGTCTCCAGTCCCCAAACTGGACTCCTCTCTTGTAGTGGTGAGATATTAATGCAAAATGAGCGAGGATGGGTGGAAATGGGATCTTCAATCCTGAAGGATGCGATGACTTTGTGCCCAAAAGCACCTATAAGCTCAGTTGAGGTGGGGACAAGGTGTTGCAGCCACACTGGTCCTACAGCTACATGTCACATTTTCACCCCAGGCCCCCTTCCTGGAGTGGAACTGCTTTGAGAATTGAAGCATGCAGACATCATGGGAAGGATGACAACACCCTCATGGCACCCTGTGAAGCTTAGGGAGGGCTCTCAATCATTTCAAGACACCAGCGATGGGTGGAGGTGGCTGTTAAAGCTGTTAAACAGACTGTCCCTTTTCCACGAAGAAGGGAAGAGTGTGATGGAAGAGTTTGTCTGGTATCCTACTCTTTCCAAAGCTTCAGAGGTGTAAGCAGGGCTACAGCAGGCAATTTTGCCCCATTCAGAGCCAGGACCACTAGATCACTTGCCATGATTTCTCAAATGACTGAAAACTGTGCTTTCTTTCTCTAAAACAGTAGTTACCTTTAATGTAGAACATTTGTAGCGAAGGCTCAGGTAGTTACTGTCTATGGCTCTTCTTCACCTGCAGAAGTTCAAGCCCACATCTCCCAAAAGCACACGCTCACCACTGTGGCTAGGTCATGGGCTATCTCCTGTTTTTTCCTACGGAATCCATGACACAGTGGTGAAAGCAATATTGATTTGGTGGTTTATGTGCAAGGAGACGCTGTCTGAAGGATGTGGCAGCTGTAGCCTAGAAGATACAGCACTTGGGTGAAAGCAGGAGGTTTTGGGACACTGGTCTCTATTCCCAAGTTTACTGCTAGGGTGCTTAGGTATCTCCAGAGCCAGGTTCATGTCTAAGCTTTATTCAGAATCACGTCAAACTTTTACATTCTGCCTAAGTCCCAGTCTAGAAACCTTCTTTCTTTCACATATGTATTACTTTTAATCCTGGGTGCAGCTGAACTGTCTCCCAGAGGGAGCTATCAGCTGTGTATTTGCTATTACCCAGGAAACAACCTGTGTATGACATTGCAAGAGGAAGTGAAGGATGAGGAGCAAGGCTATGGAAGAAGATCTTTTTCTTTCCAGCCAAAGAGCTAATGCAGTAAACATACTGTTTATTCTTTTCAGTGAGAAATTTCATCAAGACTTCTTCAAGAGGGACTGACTTTTGTGTAACCTTTTTCTGATAGACCAGTGTAGTTTGTTTTCAACAGTCCTGTTGATCAGAACACAGATCTATTATCTAAACAATAACCTGTTTTGTCTATGAGCAGGAAGGAGTAGGGGAAGTATTCATCTGAGCTGCCTCATATCTCAGAGGTTTTCAGCAGTTTTTCTTATGGTGGATTTCAAGATTGTTTAGTTGACAACAGAAGCCCATCTAAAGTAGCTCTTGCCATTCATCTACAGACATTGCCTTAAAATGGGATAAGCCTTATCATGTTCCAGAATCCACTCCTTCAAGTGCAGATGTCAGGTTCACAGCACAAGGTGGGGAGAAAGCATAGGGTGCAATGTAAAGGGTACGCCAACATGGAGTGGAACTCTCCACTTTTCTGCATTAACTCTAAGAAATAATCATGCCTTGATATTTTCCTATCTGATCTTTAGTTGGTTTTGTCCCCAGAAAAAATCTTCATTTCTGCTCATGCCTTGGCAGACCTGCAGATGACCAAACAAGACTGAGTGGCGCAGTATGATAAATAAGAGATTGATTACTTTGGCAGTGACTGCAGTGCTCACGATTCCACTTATTGAACAACCTTTAGTTAACAAACCAGCATGGTGCTAGTGTTACTTCAGCATCATTTGTCATTTGCTCATGTTCTTTTAGGAGCACAAAATCTGTTCACTCTGCAATTCTTATTGCATATGATGCTTACTGGAAAATTCTTTACAGCTCCTCATTTTAAAAGTCAAGTGCCTGTTGATCTTGCTGAACAAAGCTACATTATTGTAAAAATTATTCTAAATATTTACTACTTCTGTAGGTCACTTTACTATATACTGCAACTCTCCACACTCTGATCTGACAAAGGACAAAAAGGTATTTTCGAAACTCATTTTACAAAATAAAGGAAACTAAAGCATGAAGAATTTGTTAGTTCAGTCCTTTGGCTAGTCATTAGCAAAGCAAGAGGCAGTACCCATGGCTCTAAAACCCATCCTGCAGTGCCTACAAAAAGATTGGCAGGAAAAAAACCTGAAAAGCAATATAGCAAAGTAATGGAAGGTTGTGGTTTGTCCTCTCTGGTGCGTGAAGGAGGAAACTTTGCAAGTCAGGTCAACCTTGCAAGTCAGGTCAAGGATAATAGAAAGGGCTTTTTCAAGTACATAGCAAATAAAACTAACACTAGAGGCAATATTGGCCCATTGATGAATGAGGTGGGTGCCCTAGAGACAGAGGATATAAAGAAGGCAGAGGTGCTGAATGCCTTCTTTTCTTCTGTCTTTACTCCTGCAGGCTTTCCCCAGGAGCCCCTGATCCCTAAAGCCCCAGAAGAAGTCAGGAAAAAGGAGGAGTTTGCCTTGGTAGATGAGGATTGGGTTAGGGATCAGTTGAGCAATCTGGACATCCATAAATCGATGGGTCCGGATGGAATGCACCCAAGGGTGCTGAGGGAGCTGGCAGGGGTCATTGCTAAGCCACTCTCCATCATCTTTGGTAAGTCATGGGCAACAGGAGAGGTGCCTGAGGACTGGAGGATAGCAAATGTCACTCCAGTCTACAAGAAGGGCAAGAAGGAGGA
>VZRW01006407.1:15968-100635 GCA_013398125.1 Aegotheles bennettii | reverse complement strand
GAATGCACCCTCAGTAAATTTGCAGATGACACAAAATTGAGTGGGAGTGTCGATCTGCCTGAGGGCAGGGAGGCTCTGCAGCGGGATTTGGACAGGCTGGAGCGATGGGCTGAGGCCAATTGCATGAGGTTTAACCAGGGTAAGTGCCGGGTCATGCACTTGAGGCACTTGAGGCCATGGTCTAATGGTCTAATGGTTAGGAATATGATGGGATAAAGGTTGGACTTGATGACCCTGGAGGTCCCTTCCAACCATAATGATTCTATGATTCTATGATTCTATGATTCTCTAATCATCCATGGCTGAATACCTTGTCCTTCACTTTCACATTTTCCTTTAATGTCTAGCAGCTAGTTTGCCATGTTCCTTCTGTCTGATCTGAGGCTGATGAGAGAGAAACCTGCTTTTTATAGGTCCTGATTCAATACAAAGAACTGTTTTTACTCAGGTTTCACCATGCTGCCCTATAAAAGTTTGTCTGCTGGTATATACAATAATCTCAGACTAAAATTTTTAAGACAAGACAGATTGTGTAACATTTTTTTTTTTTTTTTGCAATAAGGTATTTTAATAGATTACAGCACCGCAGATGATACAAACTGGAAGGAACCTCAGGAAATCTCTATTCCCACCTCCTGCTCAAAACCCAGGATCAACCTGAAATGAAATTCAGACCAGGTTGCTCAGAGCTTTATCTGATCAGATCTTGAAAATAGTCAAAGATGCTAAAGCGGACACATCCCAGGATAACCCCTGTGTTATTTTACTTGCCACAGCCATCCAGGTAAAGTATAACCTGTTAACCACTATTCTGTAACCTCAATCATCCAATCATTCTTTTTTACCCATCTAGTTGTCCACACATCTAGACCATAACATCCTAACTTGGATACAAGAATATTGTGAGACACTGTCAAAAGCCTTTGTTAGACTTGAGGTAAATGATATTCACTGCCCTTCTCTCATCCACAGATCCAGTCATTTTTTCATAGAAGGCAGTGACATTAATCAGCATGACTTATCCTTATTAAAATCAAAATCCTCTCTTCTTTGAACTCTGTTCCTAAGCACAAAAATATGGGAGACCTTGTTGAAGACTGAGGCAAAGACATTGAATATGATAAAGTCCTTATCTCATTTGCTGTCACTAATCATCTGTCTCGTTCAACAGAAGGTCCACATTTTTGTTTGTTTGTTCTCTTTCCTACTGAGGTAGTGATAGAAGCTGTGTTGCCCTTGCCAGTTTTCCAGATATCATCCCCACGTGCCTGGGCAATATTCTTCCTTGGTAGCCCATCCTCACTTTCATCTCTTTCATACTTTTTTCATTTTTTTCTTTTCTTTTTCCTTTTGCTTTCCCTTTTCACCTTGGAGCACTGTTACAAGTTCTTTCTTTACCCTGGCTAGTCTCCTGATATGTCCACTCTCAGGTTTCCTGAAGTCTTTTGCTTCAGAACTACACTCCATTGGAACCCATCTACCAGCTACATGAAAAAAAAAAAAAAAAGAAAAAAAAGAAAAAAGAAACACTGCTTTCATAAATGTCAAGGCACTGCCTGAAACACTAACCAAGCTGTCAGCTGGTAACTCCTACTTAAGCCTTTACCCTTGACATGAAGGATAAAGAAGGACATTAGCTTAGTTCCTGAATCTCACTTTTTCCCTCAGAACTCTATGTAGTCACTCTTGATTTGCTCCATATGCTCCTTGGTTGTGTCATTGGTGCACACATTGATGAGCAACATGAGACCAAGTGCTGCACAAGCCTTGGCAGACTCTGCAACATTGCAGATCTTGTCCACCAGAAAGCATCAAAGGTCCAGTGACCAGTCTGCTCAGCTGATGATGTCTCTTTGCATCCATCCTCACCAACCACTGCCTCCTGGTGCTGACTTTTGTTTCAGGCCTAGCTGATTCCCAGAGTTTCTCTTAATGAAGCATGATCCTCTCCACTGTCTACTAGGCACTTTACTAATACTACAAATTCAAATTTGAGGGCAGAGAGGAAACATTGTTCCTGCTGTCAGAAGTCACAAATCTCCAGCTTTCCCCATCTTGGGAGTATCCAGCCACCACTCATTGAAGCCACCAGCTGTCCCTCCTTGCATCATTTGGCTCAGGATGTCTGCAACATTTCTGTGAAGACCCTACCTCTTATTCATGAGGGAGCTATTTGAGGCTTATCACTTGGAAATTTCTGAAATATCAAGTTGTTCTGAACCATACTGTGCTGCCTCAAGAAAATTACTTTACATATATTAAGTATATCGGAGTAAGCAAAAGCATTTTACTTCAAATCTGTTTATATCCAAATGCCATCTGCTGCTGGGTGGGGTTTTTTTGTGAAATAAATGTTGATATGCTACAAAGGCCATACTTATTGCTCTATGGATATTTTGCATGACACCTAATTTTGAAGAGGAATCTCATGCAGAAACAATTTGTTTTGCTACAGCGACTGGGTGTAAAGTTTAAATGCTCTGTCATAAAATAAAGGACATTTTCTGTACCTTAGGCACACTGGAATCAGTACATCCATTCATACAGCAGGAACACTGTTTCACAGGACAGGATGTCTGCCATGCTGACTGCTGCAAGGCTTGCTCTGGGAGATGAACATGAGGAAGCCTGCACGTCCAACTCCTTCAGGGAAAGAGCAGTCATTCCCTTGGATCCACAGCTGGCTAAAGTGTAAGGCTGATTTCAAGCTGTTCAAAATTTATAATAATTTGTGCAGGTGCAGGTGTGAAATGAAAGTGCTCAGGCATTAAGGTGTCAAATATTGAGAAGGTTACAGAGCCTGGAAAACTCCATAATTAGGAACAGCAGAAGAGGATTTTTGAAGTCTGCATTTTTTACTAGGCTCCTAAATTATTGGCTTCCATCTCTCCACAGAAGCCTTGGTGGAACAGTTACAAATGGACTTGGAAAAATCTGACAGCTAACAGTGACACAGTCTAGATCCTTTAAGAGACAATTTTCAGATGCTCAGAGCTCAATTCTTTTCTTTTTTCTTTTCTTTTCTTTTCTTTTCTTTTCTTTTCTTTTCTTTTCTTTTCTTTTCTTTTCTTTTCTTTCCTTTCCTTTTCAACAGAATGAAGTCTGTGCAGTGAGAGAGGATTAAAATGAGGAAAATCTGTCTGGTTTACAGTAACTGAGACAGCTTCATAACACAAATGAGCCAAATAGTGTTCACCTTATGCTGAATCTTTTTATGTACTTAATACTTACTCTAAGTATGTAGTCATCATACTCCTGCCTCTCTGCAAGCATTGAGTATTTTTGACTTAGTGTCCAGGGGTGCAGCCTGCATTGCATTCTTACTCATATATTTATTTTTTATAAACTTATCCAGCCTGAGGTATTAATATGATAGCTACAAAGTTACATCAGCTTAATTCTTTTTAAGCAGTACGTGATGATTCCTCAAGTCAGAGAATGCATTTTTTTTACTCTGTCCTTATCTTAATAATTAAATGGATATTTTCAGAAACTTGTTTTAAATGCATGCTACTTCAACTAACCCATTGAAAAACAGCACAGAATGAAAGCCAAGTTTTCTTGTAGCCAAGTTTTAAGAGTGATGCATCTGTATAATTTTCAAACCTCAACAGCCCATTGGAAGGAAGAAGAGGTAGAAGTACTCTGTTAACATTTGCACTACCAGAAGATTGCTTTGTTTTCTGTATTTAGCTCTTTCTATCTTAATTTTGGCAAAGCAAGGCCCCAAGGGAAAAAACAAATCAAACATTTCTATCCATACAAACACAGTATTCAGAAATCATATCCCCAAGAAATAGCAACAGAACGACTTTTCAACTATAAATCTTGTATTTGCAACTAGACTTTTGCGAAAGAGTCTTATTTAGCAAAGATTCATTTGTAAGAAAAAATAATACTTTCTTCAAAAGAAAACAAAGTTTAATTTTGAAGGCTAGTTGGTGAAAAATCTGGTTGTTTCGATTTCTTCTCAAAACTAAAATGTTTAAATATATAGTTTTAATCATAAGGCTGATGAACTGTCTTTTGCAGAGTTCTGCTGTTAAACAGTAGCTACAGAAATTTAGTGCAGTCTTGCAGTACTTGCTGAACGATGCAATTACCTTTAATTGACTGGCCACCTAAAACTTGTAGTGAAAATGAACTTATGTGGGCAATACCTGTTTAATTTCATGGTTCCGCAAGTTGCTTGGAGCTGTATCTGTCAGAAAATGGAGGTATAGTAATTATCAGCCCTGCAGCAATACGTTAGGTATTTTGACACTTGAGTCCAACCCACAATCTTGAGCCACACACACTTTATTGGAGGTCAGTCACCTATCATTAGAGCAATGTGAACTGCACGACAGGCTGGGCCCTGGAAACTTCAATCGTGATATGCAGGCCTTATTGTTACAGCTATTTGAAACATTTTAATTTTTTTTACACAGAAGACATACTAATATGCTTTCACTGCTCAGTAATTCTATCCGAATTTTAATGATCTATGTTTCTTATGCTATTACTTTAGTGCAATACAATTTTTAAAACTGTACATTCTCTTCCCATACTGTTTGTTTGATTCTAGCACAAGATCACCTGTTGATCACGTGTCTGTTTATTTACTTTAAGCAGTCTTCAAGTATTTGCAAATACCCTGCTTGTAGGCCAAAGTGAGTACTTTGGGAATAAGTATAATGACCACAATGTAGAAAGTAAGTGCTTGCTAACAGCTACCTCACAATACATCATATACAAATAAGGATCCAATTTTCGTAATGGAAATACATGTAACATTTTAATTACCACTACCACAGCATTTATTGGCATTTGGATGCTAGTTAGAACTAGCATGGAAAATTAATGTTTTCTGAAATAAAGGGAAAGATATATGTATTTCTATGTTAAGGATGTTACATCTTCGAATTATTTAAACTGGACTCTGTTCAGAGAAATTGGCCATGTAATCAGTAATATTACTGATGTCACATGTTAAAGGAGAGAGTTGCATCTTGTTCTGTCTCAGGGACCATATTTTTGTCACTTCTTGTTCTGTGGCTTTCCTTAGTCCTAAACAAACAAATACTTGTAGGACTGAATACACTGAAAAATTCAATAGTATTACCTGAAAGAAGGGTATGTCATTGTTCTCAGCCCAGTATCCAAAGCAAAGACATCAGTAACAAACAAGAAAACACTACAAAACCATGAGGAACTGTTTGCCTTTTAGGTAAACTGGAGTTAGATTTACTTCAAACAGAGGGAAAAATATTGTGAGAATTAAGTTCTTATGAACAATTTAGGATATATGAAAACAACACCTGCAGATTTCACATAGAAAATTTTAAACATCTCACCTTCACTTCACAGAATCACAGAATCCTAGGAGTTGGAAGGGACCTCAAAAGATCATCTAGTCCAAGCCCCCTGCCAGAGAAGGGTCACCTAGAGTACATCACACAGGAACGCGTCCAGGCGGGTTTTGAATGTCTCCAGTGAAGGAGACTCCACAACCTCTCTGGGCAGCCTGTTCCAGGGCTCTGTCACTCTCACAGTAAAGAAGTTTTTCCTGATATTCACATGGAACCTCCTATGCTCCAGTTTGCATCCATTGCCCCTTGTCCTATCATCAGTCATCACAAACAATAATTCTGAGTGTAGCTTGGAAATTAAATCTAAAAAGCTTGGAGGAAATAATAACCTAGTATCTCAAACTTTTGATATTATTTTTTGTGTTCTTTGGGTTCTCAAATACAGAGAGGAAAAGCTAGAGATGCAAATACAAAAATAAATTATGGAAGAGTGGTAATACCTTGAGCTGTCATTTTGCACCATCTGTGAATCTCAGTACTTCAGACCTCACTGAATTACTTTACCTCTGAGCCTCCTTTCACCAAAGTCTGACATGAAACACAAGTCCAGACATCTTGAACACTCTATCAAGTCCACTATTTTGGAAATGTATTCTTCCTGGTTGAGTCCCATAAACCCTACAAGTGGCTTACTATCTCCACTCATGTGACTTCAAATTTCAGTTTATGCTGAAGGTTCACAGATCCTCTCTTGCATCTTACCTTGCTTCCTACTGTATAGTTTAGTATCTACCTGCAGTATCTGAAAGCAATATTATTGGAGATGTGAGCATTGATGATGGAGATTTTAGTGTTACTTTCAAGATCCTTATGCCATGTACTTATCCCAAGGAATCCAACCACCTCTCTGCCTGGTTCATTCTAGACTCTCCAGCCTGCAGCTGCCTCCTCCCTGAGTTATCCAATCTTTCCTGAGGGTCTTCTACTACTCTCATTTCCTTGGTGTCACAGTAAAGAATAACTCCTATGTCAGCTAGATGTCTAGAAATAAATATTTTCAAAGGAGAGAAATCAGAAACAAAATGTTGATATTTATTGTCCACTTGACAGGATTTGAACAATTTGAGTTTTCTCCCATATACAGAGATCCATAAGAAACGAAACAAGTCTGTCGATCTCGCAGTCTTCCTGCGATGAAGTGGGCTGCCATGACTGTTTTCATATGTCACTGTCAGGAGTTTGACAGTACTGACAGTCAATCAGAAACCTCCCCTTACCTTCTAAATTGCCAGGCTGTTTTTTTAATTTCTTCATTAAAGTATGGTTTGCTCTGCAGTGAGAATTGCCTTTTTCCTCTTCTACAAAAGTAAAACTACCCCCCAAATCCTTATGCGAAGAGAAAGCGATTTAAACAGAGTTATTAATACTCCCAACCCAGTAGTTGAAAGAATTATTACCCTCAGGGCTGGAAAATGAACCTGTCTTGTTTAAATGAGGGAAGGAACTCTCTGCTTTTGTGCTTTCAAAACTAAACCAAACAAGAAGGACAAAGGATCACATTTCAAATACAATTTGAAGCTTGGTTTTTTTTCCCTGTTTCACCTTTTGCATATTTTCAGTGTTTCATGGAGATAAAGAAAGCTCAACTCATTGCTAAAGTGACACAAAATATACTTCAGAAATTTGTCTTCCTTCTAGAAAAAAACTTTCAATTTAAATATTAATTTCTTCTCAGCATCTTGGGGGTTTTCTTATACAGATTGTACAGAGCCAAAAACTGAAAATCTGTGTTTAGACAGAAATCTCAGAAAAGGCCTTCTATACAAACTAAGCAGTATTGCTTTTTTCTTCCTTCCATTATGACATGACACAATTTTTCTCTTTCTTTCCTTCAACAATGACATTAATGCAGGACTTCGGTGTCCCCGAAATACTGACAATTAAGATGTTACAATAGTTTTAATTTTGTATGATAAACTAACATTTCTGCATCAACTGCCCAAAACACTATATTTTCCTGTTTACTCGAAACATCTTCTGTTTTTCATTCAAGTATGATGACCACATTAGAGGTCAATGGAAACAAATGGGAGAGCTAAGGAATTAAATTCCTATTATATTTGTGCATAAGGTCTTGCTGCAGTCCATGTGCTGTGAAAAAAGGTTAAAATGCCTGGTGACATATTAATAGGTTTTCCTAGATTTCAGTGGCTGTCGTTTTTTTTTTTCAGTCAATAATTCACATGGCTAGAGAAGGCTACACCATTGATTTTTATCGTAGCAGTACTTGGACGAGAGGATTGTAAAATGCTTCGTAACCTTTTACACACGCTGGGACAAATCCTGTCCCAGCTCACATCCCAAGTAATAACATTGATTTCACAAATGCTGGATGAGACCCACAGGAATGACATTAGAAGCAATGTATGTATAATCTGTATGAGAAAAGAAATGCCTCATTCACTGGTGGAATACCAGATGCAAGGAAGAGGGGAAAAACACAGTATGTAAGCAAATTAAAATCTTGTGCTCAGAATGATCTCATGCATTCTATTGAAAAAATACTGACCCTCTTGAAAGGAATAAGGATTTTCCCACTGACATAAAGAGTGAGTTTATCATGGCCTTTAGTTTTTCTCCACAAATTACAGTCTCCACTTAAAGGGTAAATTAATGAAAGTCACTTCTGTAGCACCAAGCATATAATAAGTTACAACAGAATGTCTTCAACATGTCCAAGGTGGTTCATAGCAAATCTACCAGACAGTAAAATAACAAGGAGATTTAATGAGGTGAATCCACTGCCAGCAGTTTTCCAGGAACCACTCATGACTCAATACTATGATTTCCAGAGAAAATAAGTCAGTCACGTAATTGTACTTTCAGTTAATAAAGTTCTGGGCAAAACAGCTTCCCCAGAGTTGCATTTTCAAGCTTTATGATTATGATAGGGACATATTTGCAGTAAATGGCTCCCAAGGGGCCTTTGTTATAGAAAATTACAGCTTGGTGATCACAATTTACATTATTTTATGAAAAACATACAGAAAGATCTGTGTCATTTAACATGTTTCCATATAAATTAACCTAATGAAACCTGTGATCTGAAAGTCAGAAAATAAGTCAGCTTGAATGGTTAGACCCCAGAATGATGTATCATGATAAGTAATGTCTCTGAGGATCCCAGAGTCCTGGATTCATCATTAACAAGCTGCAGGTGTTGAAGGATCCGTTGTAGTGCTGTCCTTCAAGTGAAAGAAAATTATTTAATCATCTTCTTCTGAAAACTTATGAACTTATGGAGCCAATTTGAGTGCCCTGTCCAAAACCTTTGGAAACATGTTCACATGAACACATGATCTTAGGAATCCTTACAAAAATCACTGAGTACACAAGCATTATAATGATCTTTGTTTTTCTAATGGGCCTTATTGCAAGTTTAGAAACAAGAGAGGGTGATCATTGTTTTGTTGGTTCTCTCTCCAATTTGGAAACAAACTTGAAATACTCAAAGTTCAACTTCTCTACTATACAGGGCCAGGAATGAAAGGAGTTCCTGCATGGATTTACTATGTTAAGAGATTATTTGAAATTATTGAGTCAAGACATTCACTGTTCACTTCAAAACTACTGTCACCTGAAAATAAGAACAATTGTAATGAAATTCAGTAAGTTTAAAAGAATCTGCAAGGACTGAGACTGTACATTATTGATACACCTTATTCTTTATTTACCCTCATCAACATATTGATTACAGGAACTTGGTGAAAGTTTTATGGTACCTGAGTGGAGAGGAGCAGATGATTAATGAAGTAGAAGCATGGCAAGGCTTCATAACATATTGATTTTGCTTATATGTTATAATTAATATATTGTTGTTGTTTCTGATAACTTTTCATTATTGGTAGCAACCTGTAAAATACAGAAGTCAATTCCTACTAAGAATCTGATAGTTTTAGAGTTAAAACAAGTATTTTTCCAATTTAGGAACATTTAAGTGTCCATTAGGCTGTATTATGATTTAAGACATTTAAACCTTTGCTGCCTGATTATACTAGTTACTAAATCATATGCATGATGTTCACAAGCAATCTTTCAAGTTCTTTTTTTTTTTTCTTTGAGGCCTCATGACTATATATCTATAAAATATATTATAAAGCTCTTACTGATGTTAGCAGAAGAAGGCTCTATTAACATGTTCTGGGGTTAATAAAGAGAAACCAGATCTGACTGGTATAAGCTACAGGGAACAGAAACATCAAGAAGAAAACTGACAGTGTTTTTCAGAATAAAAGCATATCTAAATGACATTGATATGCCTCTTGTTAAAAGAAGGGTCTGAGAAATCCAGATGAAAGAGGCACGTCTTTCATTCTTCCACCTCCATATTTTTTTTTAAGTAAGTTGCCTGCTTTCTTCCCAATGCATGCTGCAAGCTGGAGTATTGGGGTCTAAATACTTCAGGTGACTTTAGGAGACTAAATGATATAGAGCTTCTAAAAGTAATGTCACTGTGCTGAGCTTTCCCTTTCTAAAATATTTTGCCTCTTTCCAAAAGGATGTTGTTCACAGGACTGCGACATTAAAGCTACTTAACAACTTGTCCAAGCCAAGCCATGATACATAGTTTCCAGCAGTGCAACTTCCCAAGCATTAAAGGAAAACAATAACAAATACTTTTTAAAACATAGCCAGTAAAGGTTTTTAGAGCTTAATCAGATAATTGTTGTATTCTTCCTGAGTTAATAATAAAAGTTCCATGATTTTTTTTGTATCCTGGACATGCCTATATATCCCCATATCTCTTTCTAAATGGGAGAAAATTAAAAAAATCTTCCAATTAAAGAAATCATAGAATCACAGAATTATAAAGGATGGAAGGGACATCTTAAGACCAGCTGGTTCTCTCCCTCAGCTTGATCAGGCTCAGCTATAGCAAGTTGCCCACAACGATGTCCAGTTGGGTTTTGAATCTCTCCACAGATGGAGAATCCACAACTTCTCTGAGCAACCTGATTCAGTGTTCAGCCACCCTCAGGGTAAAAATGTTTTGGAGTGTTCACACAGAACCTCCCGTGTTTCAATAAGTGCCCATTGCCTCCTGTCCCATCACTGGATACCACTGAGAAAAGCCTGGCTCTGTCTGCTTTACTCCCCACATCAGCTATTTATATGCATTGATAAGACTCCCCCTGAGCCTTCTCTTTTCCAGACTGAACAGTCCCAACTCTTTCAGCCACTCCCATGTTAGATGCTCCAAGCCCTTCATTATCTTTATGGCTCTTTGTTAGACAGACTGTTGTATATGTCTCCCTTGTACTGGGAAGTCCAGAACTGGACCCAGCACTCCAGCTGCATCTCACCAGTGCTGAGTAGAAGGGAAGGATCACCTCATTTGACCTGCTGGAAATGACCCCTCTCTTGCCACCCAGGATGCTGTTGGCCACTGTAGAGGTTGAACAGAGTGCTAACTGATTGTTGGTTGATAGGGCAGCCCCACTGATCATTGCACTCCCAGGTGATAATTGTTTTGTACTAATAAGGTTGATTACTTAACAAGGCTAAGGACTTTAAAAGGCAGGGCTGGGGGGGACTACAAGGCCTCAGTGCCTGAGCACTGGAGGAGAGAGCAGTATGTGCTCTGTGTAATGGACATTGAAGACTGTTAGAACTACAATACCAGCCAGGACATCAAGTGTTGGAAGTGCGGCCGGCTCTGTGCGCCCTGTGCTCTGGGGCGGCTTGCAGATGGATTGGTGTTATGTCACCTGTCTTCGCCTGGATCCCCAACAGGCCACCTTTGTCACGAGGATGCATTGCTGGCTTACGGTCAACTGGTTGCCCTCAGGTCCTTCCCAGCAATGTTGCTTCAGCTGTAGCAGTATTATACAGTATTAAAACATTAAATGCTATTAAAAAACCTGTAAATGGTGCCACTTCTTCTGTCTGAGTGGGTTATTTTCTGCAACAGGAGATAGTTGCTTTAATTAAGAAGATTAAGAAGGTTTTACTGATAGTGAAAGAATAAAGAATATTTAATTCTTTTAAAAGACACCATTTGTGATATACCACAGGCTATATAGAGAGTTCTGCTTTCAGTTAACCTACTATGTTTTTTGATTTACTTAAAGTCAGAATTCCTCACTAGGGATTGAAGACATCTGAACTGGAAAATGAGCCTTTCAGTCACTCGGTCTTGGCTCTAGATGAGAATTTGACTGAAGCTTGTTCACCGAGAACATCCTTCTCATTTCCCAGAGTTTCATTTATGGGAACCAAGAACATTAGTGCCCAGTGAGAAATTGTTGAGATGGTATTGAGTCAGAAATTAAACCATTGTGTTTCCAAACCATTCTATTCAGTACAGGATGTTGTTTTTTTCCAGTAGTGTTTTTGCAGCAAGTATAAATAGAGGGTATGTTAGCAGAGTATTATCCATTCTGTTAGCACTGGTCTCTTGTTCTCATGTCCCAGCATGGAAAACCAGTCTTTCTCATTGTATTGTCAGTTTTGCTCTGGCTCTTCTACCCCATGTACAAGATGCAAGAAGCTAGTTGTATAAGAACAAGGAAGTGTATATCCTGGCTTATTTGAAATTTTCTGCCCTGTGATGTATCTGAGTCCAAGTGGGAAGGGGACATCCCTAACACAAATGTATAACACCATACAGCCCCTATTCAGGTACAAGTTGCATCTAACCCAGACCCTGTACATCCAGCAACAATTAAGAATATGAAAGCACAGCCTAGTTTCTACCCCCTGGACAAGAAGTATGACCTCCAACAACTACCTGACCCTACAGTTAGAGTTTACCTCCAGCCTGGTGTGGCTACCAAGCCTGGACTGGATTTACCCAACTCATTCTCCCTTGGCTGCAGGGAGGAGAGACCAGCGGGGCAGGTCATTCCAGGTCTTCTGCTCTCAGTGGTCAGGGATACATTTGCAGTATATCTCATACAAGTATATACTGGTTTCTTCTGTGTCCTTGGTTTTCCACCCCAGCCTGGAGAAGTAACCTGGGCTCAGTCAGAATAAGAAAGGCATTTTGTAAAAAAATTAGGACATCACTGATCACAAATAATGGAATAGGTTGAGACATGCAAAGTGTGTCAATGTGTGAGACAGATTCTGGGGCAGAGCTTACCTAGAAGCAAAGAAGAAATGTTCCCTCCTGACCAACAAAGCTATCTTTCCATTCAGAAATATGTCATTGTTGGCCTAAGAGCTTTTTTCGGTAGGCAGCAGAAATTCTTCCATGATGACCTTGTTTTGCCCAGTAACCAGTTCCACTTCTAGTCAAAAAGCAATAAATTCATTCATTGCTACTTCATGGTGCTGCCTTTTGGTGGGATTCCTAAGTCTCTGACCTACATAACAAAGTAATATATTTGGACCTAGGTATCTCTGTTGTCCTGAGATCCATGGGGTCCTGGTTTTATGCCCTTCTCTGTCTCAGGCTAATGCTTGACAGAGCATTGCTTCAGGCAGATTTCCCTGTGACAGAATCAAAGTGTGATACTCGTCTTTAAACTCATGTTATGGCTCTGTTCATCAGTGATAGACTGGCAAGTACTGAAACGCCTGCCCTCTCCAATGCCAGATCTGCAAAGAAAAGAGGGTTTAAAGCAGCATTTTGACAGTATTATAAGCTATATCTTGACTTTTCCTGTGAATTAATGCTCCCCTCTGTCTCCTCTTAGTGACCCACTAGTTTCCTGGGCCATGTGTTATATGGGGATTGGCAGAAGGAGAGTGACTGCAAACCCATAGATTCCTTGCAAGAGGGATTCATAACCACTCTGAGTAAAGAATAAGGTATTGTGCAGTCACTGGAAAATAGCATCAAGCTTGTTTGGATTACTAAAATGTAATAGTCATAATGTGATTGCATCTTACAGAACAGGCATTTCATAGCTGCCCAGGTCATGCTAAAAGGAAGATAACAGCCTAACAGCCTAAAAGCCTAAGCCTTCTACCTACCAGCCATTTGCACATATAGGAATCAGTCCCCTGCCTTGCGGAGTTGCTAGGTGGTGAAAGGGTGACAGCCAATTTGGCTAACCAAGTAACCAAATGGTCAGCCAGTTTTGTGGAGATGAATCCAGACAATAACTCTTCTACATCTGATGTAACTGTGTGGATAAAAACAGACCTTTGCAAAGACTTCTCCACCACAAGGGAAGAGATGATGTTTATTCAGGGGCTGACTCGAGGGCTCAGCCTTGCCTGCTGATACCCTTGCGGCACCCTGCACTAATGAGACTGCCAGGTGTATGGCTCACACCCACCAGCAGTCTAGGGCAAGGTGTCCAGCCACTCTGCATGTCTGGAAGGGGAGTCTTTTCAGCTGTCTGACTTACAGCACTAGGTCTGAAAAACATGTCAAGCTGCTTCTCATAGCACCTTGGAGAGCTGAGCAGACTGCCTCCTACACATTTTGCTTGTGTAATTTATTAAAGCTCATGATTTAATGAGACCTGTTTAGGTTCCAAGCCCTTAATAATCCAGGGCTCTTCCACAGCCATGTGTTTAAATTTCTGCCACAAAGAGTTTATTCACTGACAGCTTTAAGCTGACTGATAGGTGAGCAGTGCTCTCCGGGTGGCTGTCTGTCTTGTAGCCTGACACATAAATGAACCCTCCCTATGTACGTATATATATCAGATTGCTCTTGTCAGAACATGTTATTCTGAAGTTCTTCAGTAAATACCATAAGCACCAACTGCTCTAGACACACACACATTCGCTACATTCTTGCCTTAAGAATTAGCTTATTGTGAAATAAGTGTTGTAAATGATCAGAGTTTTGCGGACATTTTATTTGTTCTGTCACATATACCAACATAGCAGTTTTCATGCATATGACAGATGTTTATCCATGATAGTTTACATAGATACGGCTCCTGACTTCTACAGTTTAGAGAAACAAAATGCAGTCATAAGAGAATAATAAGCTTTGATATTTCCTCTCCCCTCACCTCCCTAAGCCTTTCAGGAAGATAGTTTTCAATTATGAAATGCTCATTGAAGCCCTGGTTTTGAGGCAACTAAGGCTTCTTCCAAGCCAAATGAAAGAGGTCACTAAAAGTCATAGATACAGGCTACTCACAAATACAGTAAAATCTTGTGTGAAAGCAACTGAGGAAAGAAAAACACATTCTTAAGACAGCAAGGACAAAAGAAAAAAAGATATTTTCTTGCATGTTAGTCTTCAAATATTCAAAGGCATTCAGAGTTTTTGTGTGGCATCCTTGAGAAATGTCACTTACTTAAACACTCAGTAAGGATTATTGACAAATTTTCCGCAAACTCCTGTTTCCAGTGCAGGGTATTTGTAAACCTGATCACCTGAACCAATTATCCTTTCTCAACTTGAAGAGCATAGATGAGAAGTTAGTAGAGTTGCATCTCAAGAAAGTCTCTTTCATGACCACTTAAGACTGCAAGATTGGATTCTGAAAATAAAAAGTGTCATTCAGTGACAACCATTGAATAAAATCTTGTCCTCCCCTGCTATCTAGTGAAATTCCTTGAACTTCCACATTTTTAAAAAGTGTATGTTGTGTGTAGTCTTGGACTGACAGTGTTTTGGACTCAGTGCCACTGATCCTGCATACTATACATCACTTTGTATGGCCCTTTTGTATTCATGACACATTTCTGACTGTGAGTCTTTTCATTCAGAAGATTGAAATATGGAAAGCAATCTTCCCATGTAAAAAGCTTTGGCAGTTAGAAATGAAAGTAGATCAACAACTAGCAACTTATAATGGTAATACTTTAACATAAAATTTAATAAAAATTACTGTAAATTAATGAACATCTACTGTAGCATTTCTTGGCAGTAACTTCTGCGTATCATCTGTAGAAATATAAACACTAACTGTATTTAGAGAAGACATTCAAATCATTCCATGAATTCCATCTTAATGAAATAACACTCTGGAAAAATTAAAATAATATGCCAATTTTCAGTGAGCACATCAAACTATATAGTAAATACATAGATTCATTCAGTAAAATCCTAACACTACTGAAGTGAGGGTGAATTTTGATACTGACATGAAAACAAATGTTCTTTCTCTATTATTCAAAAAGAACCTTTCTGTTGCTTGTACAAGATTATAAGCATTCTTGAATGAGTAACACTGGATGATTTTTGATACTGAAATGTCATACAAAAACAGAAAAAAATGAAACTTTAAAATTGAGAAGAAACAATAGCACACAAATCTTCTTAAACATTTCATCAATATGAAAAAGGTGAAAACTTTGTGTTAGTGTTTCTTTAAATCCACTTAAGAGATTCAACTAATTATTTAAATCAATTTAAGATACCCTGTTCCACAGTATCTGGCTCTCCAGTGCAGCAGATCTTCCAAAAATGTGTTAAAAAGTCATGGAATTATTCATCAGACCAAGCATGAAATCCTAGTTACTGTACAGGGAAAATCTAAAAATGCAATTTTCTATTGCCTAGTGCTTCCAATTTTCTCGTTTTTTTAAAAAAAGCTTTAGTGTTGTTTTACAGATGTTCTTGAAAAAAATAATTAAAATTTATTTTAGGCAGTAACACAATATATGCAAAATCCAATAAGATATTACCTGTTAATATTTAAATTACTACTTCTTTAAAATGAATTCATTTATTACTAAGTTACAACACATACTGATTTAATAAGCTTATTTATTGTCAACCACTTATTTAATTTCAACTATTTATTATCAGAGATTTTCATTTTTTACCACAGAACAGCAATGACACAGGGAACTATAGGAATGTCTCCCATTTAAGGTGGCTTTTGAGTTAAGAAGGCTAGTAATTTGAAGTCTTTGATCACAGCATAACAGAGTTTAAAACACTGGAAAAACCACAACTGTAAACTTTCTGCAAAATGATGCCAGGCCCAAAGGGCAAAGGCTGTCACCATAAGTATCAGACATCTTGTGTTCTGCTTTTACTCTTTTATCTTTCTCTGTCATAATTGGGCTCAGTTCTGCTAGGAAATGTTTTCATTTGCCCTTCAAAGCTCTACACTGACAAGAGAATTGTTAATATCATCATCTAATGCTCCCCCACCCTCATTTAACAATGAGAATAACATTTTACAGTTTTCAGGTAAATCAATATATATAAATACATTAAATGTAAACTTTTAGAGGCTTGAAGTAAACTGCCATCTTTGCCTGAAAAATACACTTTTGACAGGACAGAGCTTTTTCTCTCATTCAGTTTTTCCTGACAGATATTTTTCCTATTTTGGATTGGCCCTAGTTTTAATTCACTTATCACTCTAATTGTTGTAGTCACTGTTATTCATACATATATATATATGTATATCTTCCATTATAAATATTTATAAACATAATTAACCTGATTCATTAACTTCACTCTCAGATATTTTAGTCACAGCTAACTTTTTGCATTATGCTCACTAATATAAACATTAACTCAGGTAATCCCAGAGCCTGACCATTAAAAAATTCCATTAAATGAGCAGAATCCAGCATCAGCTTCCTTCATTTTATAGACATCTTCCAGGTTATTCAGAACCTCTGTGAGTTCCTTCATTTAGGATAGGATAGGATAGTTCAGTTGGAAGGGACCTACAATGATCAACTAGTCCAACTGCTTGGACTTGTCACAGTTTGATACTTTTTCTCTCCAGTTTGGATATTTTAACTGAAGATCTAGATCTGCTCTTCTTCAAAAACTTTATTCAGGCTGGTCATGTCATCTCTGTCGCATGCCAGCAGCAACATGACTATAACATTTATCCAATGCAGATTTTGCTATAGTTTTCACTGTTGATATGACTCAACAGTCCCTCTCTTTCACTTGTCCATCTACTGGCTGATCCTTCTACCTCTGTAATCTTTTGCATTTTCCAGTATGTTACTTTTTCTGTCCTTCGGCCTTGTCACTTACCCCTTTCATCACATTAAGCTTTTTATGGAACTGATAACTGATTTCTCTCTACTCCTCCTCTTTATTACCCACTGAAAGCTCTTTATTCTTCAACTCTGTTTTCCTGCTGTAAGCCAGTCTCTTCCTCTTCATTCTCCGGCTCTCACAGTCACATGTCTCCCTGGTCCTTCTCTTCTTTCAGTCAGTGATCCACCTTTCCAGACCTCATGCTGGGCAGATGATTGCTTTTGCTGTCACAGAATCACAGAATCACAGAATCACAGAATCTAAGGGGTTGGAACGGACCTCAAAAGATCATCTAGTCCACCCCCCCTGCCAGAGCAGGGTCATCTAGAGTACATCACACAGGAACGCATCCAGGCGGGTTTTGAATGTCTCCAGTGAAGGAGACTCCACAACCTCCCTGGGCAGCCTGTTCCAGTGCTCTGTCACTCTCACAGTGAAAAAGTTTTTCCTGATATTTACATGGAACCTCCTATGCTCCAGTTTAAAACCATTGCCCCTTGTCCTATCATTAGTCATTACTGACAAAAGCTTGGCTCCATCATCCTGACACTCACCCTTTACATATTTGTAAACATGNTGTGGGGCCCAGAACTGGACACAATACTCCAGGTGTGGCCTCACCAAGGCAAAATAGAGGGGGAGGAGAACCTCTCTTGACCTACTAACCACCCCCTTTCTAATGCACCCCAGGATGCCATTTGCCTTCTTGGCCACAAGGGCACATTGCTGGCTCATGGTCATTTTCGTGTCCACCAGGACTCCCAGGTCCCTTTCTCCTACACTGCTCTCCAGCAGGTCAGCCCCCAGCCTGTACTGGTGCATGGGGTTGTTCTTCCCCAGATGCAAAACTCTGCACTTGCCCTTGTTGAATTTCAGTAAGTTTCTCCCCGCCCAACTCTCCAGCCTATCAAGGTCTCTTTGAATGGCAGCACAACCTTCTGGTGTGTCAGCCAAACACTCAGCTGTCACTCTCTTCTGCTCATTTTCTCTGTTATATCTCAAAAGTCCTCCACTGCCCTCACTGTCATCCCCAGCTACACCTCTTCTCCTCATAAGTTCTTGTTCTTGAGCTCAACCAGCAATGCTGCATACCTGTGAAATGTGATCTTTATTACCTTCACATCCAGTCATTTCAGTTGTCTCCTCCAATATTCCAGGGTCTTGTTAACCATCACAGTATTTTTTTCACAGTACTCCTTTTTAAACAAAAAGAAGGTGAAATTTCACTAAAATTTCCTACTTTGGATTTTTCCCAGCTGTGCTCTCTTGTCCCTCATCTCTTCTATTATTTACAGTGTTTATTAAGTTTTGTGCTTCGGTCAGTTCTGATTCTCAGGCCCCCAGAATGACCATCACAGAAAAATATTCCACCTAATTTGGCATCCTGTTTTTGATAGGCTTGGCTTCTTGCAAAACATGTTTATTCAGCTTTTAGAAGGTTGCACACAAATAAATTATCTTTCTGAAAAGTTGAGGAGAAAAACTAGACTTCCTCTGACACAAAGCCTGGTACTTTTACAGGACTGCAATGCCATCTATTTTTCCACCTTAGAAAAGCCAAATTAGTGCTGAAATTGTAGTTTTAGAGACATAGTCTCTAAAAGACAGCCTGGAAATTTTACCATTCCTCAGGTACTGATTTAGTTCATGATGCAAAAAAACCCAAAACACCTTACTGCTGGGAGAGTGTAGAAGGAGGTATGGGGCATGTAGCTCTAAGATCTAATAAGGAACCTCTAGAGATGTGCCATTACAGTACCCCCTGTCCAGCACCCCATTAGTTGTTAGTTTCTTCTAGCTAACTGGAAAAGACAATGTTTCCAATAAAGCAGTCCATACCACAGGATTCCAGGCAAAAATCAGTCCAACTTGAAATAATAGAAAATCTCTTCATCTCTTTATCTTGCACCTAACTTTTAATTACATTAGGCTTTATCCCACCTCCACCCTCCTAAGCAGGACCTGTGTGTGCAATAGTTCTTACAGCTCCTGAGGATGTTCTGAAAGTGAATCTCTATGTGGATGTCCATGCCATGCAACTGTAGTAAATTTTGACTGCTTTCAGCTTGTGACATGTCTGTTCTCAATTTACTCAGAACGTCCTCCTTGAGACTGAGACAATGTTTACTTCCTTTCCAAGGTTAATGCTTTTCTAAAGCATTCCCATCTTTCTTTCCGCATGGTCTGTACACTGCCATGACTTTGCAGCTCTCCACGACAGACTGGACCGGGAGGGCTTATGGTCAGAGTCTGTCCCCAGCTTGTGTTGCAGCTGTGGAGAACTTGCTCTTACGTGATCAACATTTCCCCTGTAACCCTTGTTGTCATCAGGGAAGATTTTGATTATTTGCACAAAGATTACCTGATTCATGTATCTCCCTGGAGAGTGTTGGTTTTGTTCTATTTTTTTTTTCTACATGTTCACCTCATACAGACAAATACATCCAGTGATATGGAGGTCTGTCCTTTAATGTCCTTTAAGAGATTCGTGGTGTGTTAAAAACAGAGAACCTGGACTATTTTTCTGTTAGCTGAGCATGTTGTGAATTCAGTGTTTTTAGTAGTCAAGGAAGGGTTTGGGTATCAAATCAGGGTATTCAAACATCTTCTACACTGACCAGTATGTCTGGAGCACAGTGATAGCTCACTTGCAGAGTCACTGAAGGTGTATCATCATCCCCAGTCAAAGCAGACAGATGTATTTCCCTAGAAAACACCTCTTTACAATAGTGCTTCTGCAGGAGATAGTTCTGAAAGCATGACAGGTAAAGGAGTTAACGTTATTAAAAAAATATTGCTCCCTCAGTAAATGAAGTACTCAGATTGTTTATAAATATACAGATAGGTTTTAGATTGCAGAGTGCCTCACAAGCAGCTTCATTTCATCTTTGGAAAAGTACCCTACACATTTTGTAACAGTATCAATACTTGATAAAATCAAACAAGCTGGGAAACAATTTGGTATTGATAGCATGAGACAGTGCACCATCTAAACATATATTCACAGATTGTAAATCCCCCTGATCTCTCTGCAGATTCAAAAAGTTGAATGTACCTCAAAGACCCTAAACATTTCAGCTAATCATTTAACAGATATTTACAATTTTAATGAAAAACATAATTTACCACAATTACGGTTTAATTACTTCACCCTCAGTATACTCTCTTATATGATAGCTATCAGATCTAATTATTTCCTTTCCATTTGAGTTTAATAAAAAAGGAATTGGACCAATGTAATTGCTAGAGTAAATCCAGCTCTAGCGGAGTAACACAGCTGAGCTTTCATGATGCATCTCCTGGGGTGCCACCATCTTAAAATGAGGAAACTTGCACTTTGGAAAAAATCCAGAAATTTTAGTGGAAATGAGATTCACTCAAATACATCTACATTTTCACCAAAAAGATTCAATGTAGTAGATCTAAACCTTATTTAAACCAATGTACACTTGTGTATTGTGATTGGAAAGCAGAACGGTACACAATTTAGGATAAAGCCGATTTAGCTCTTAAAACCCTGTAACAAAAAGTTTGAATCACAACTAGTGGAGAGCAACCTGGTATCTTCAAATGTCTCAGTCACAGTGTCTTGATAGGTGGGTCAGGAATTTTCTGTCAGACCTGTTCTTATCATCGGTGCTGCTCAAAGTTTCTGATATTTTCACTAGAATAAATAAAATTAAATAGTAAATTTTAAATTACTTGACTGTGAATTTGCATTTTCTTTTGATGCTGTGTTTCCTGAAGGCACTTTGACATTCCCTCTGGCCCCTGCCTTAGGAAACACAGCACAGTCTTACCTCTGATCCAGCAGTACCACACGTCCCACGAGTTATGCAGCTGCAGATGCACCAGCAGAGATACAGACTCTGATGGCCACCTGAATTGCACTTTTCTGGAGAAAAGGCAGCAACAAGGATGTAAATTAATGATGAAATTACTAAAAAAGAGGCATTTTCAAAGAATCTCTAGGAAGACAGCAGGAAGAACATTAAGCTCAAAATTACAGGATGAATTGTTCTCTTTGTGAATGTCTTAACTGTGTTGTTTTGATAGAAAATATCAAACAGAAAGTTTCACCATTTCCTAATCTTTTTCTTCCCTGCACAAATACTACCATTTTCTATCAGAGAGAAAATCTAGTTTTCATTCTGCAGTAGTCATCAGTAAATTTGGCAAAGATGATTTTATTTGCAGCACAAAAGTCTTAATGTTGATGATAACTTTAACTTGAAGGGCTAAGGGACTTCATATTTTTGAATTTTTTATGCCTGGTCTTTGTTCTTTGGAACATTAATTTCACATTCTTAAACTCATTTGATGTTTCCTCAGATGGAGACATACTAGTTGTCTTCCCCGCCAAGTACACTACCTTTTTGCCTCTTACTTATATTTCCTTTCTCGTTCAAACCATACAGCTTCATGTTTTCCTTGGAAAGTTTTCCCCACTGCTAAGTGGAGTTTGCACAGATTTACAAAGACCAGGCTCCTTGCTGTTTCCAAAGGAATGCCTTTTTCTGTCCGTTATGTAGGAAAATCTCTTTGCATTCTTCAATAATCTTTATAACATTATTTAATCAGCTCATTATCCAGAACATAAAGTCACTTCAGTCATCTTTTTCAAACACTCTAAACATGGCTCAACACCAGCAGGATTAAAAAGCTGTAGGAATCTTTAATCTCTATATTAAAATCCATTTATTGCCTTTTTATTTTTCCTCTCTTTAGAGTTTGAACCATTGTGCTGTGTACACTTAATCAAGCAGCAAACAAGTATGACATACTTGGCATCAACATCACTTGAAAAATTTTCACTTCACATTGGCTTTTCTACACATAAATAAAATGGGTCACCTGGTCTTTAATAAAACTGCCTGCAGCTCATCAATTTGTTAAGTTTAAGATTAATCAACACTTATTTACTTCAAACAAGAGTGGGAGGTGGGTTTTTAAAATCACTCAGCAGCAGTCACCTCCTTGTTCTCATTGAAATCTATTGGCTTCTGTTGATGAGTTCGATGAGCTCAAAAAGCCATTTTTTGAATCCTGTTCTCTGTGGTTTATGGCCGAGGTTAATGTTTAAAGAGCATCTTCATATGATGACCTGGGTCAATATCCAGAACTCTGAAGCTTATAGTAATTTCATTTCCATACAGAGGTGTTGAAATCCTCTTAAAAAGGCTTTCAGATTATTTCCTAAATTTCTCTAGAATTCTCACAGAATTCAGTGAAATATGACAGTATGAACACTTCTGTTATTAATTTACACATTATTTTGTGTGATCTGCAGTTTTGATACCTCAACTACTTCTGTTTTAGTGCTTGCTACTGAGAAAAGCAAAATGTCTGCAGTAAAGAAATCAAAACATTCTGATACCTCTTTTGGCTCAAAACTTTCAAATCTGTCATAGCATTGTCTTTAAGGAGAATATTATCTGAGAATCAGAAGATATGGGAAATGGGCATATTTGACACATTTAACACATTTCACATATTTAACACATTTGACATACTTACCTTTAGCTCTTAAAATCATGTCTCTCCTTTTACCTCTAGGTAAGAGTACTTGTAAAGGTCAGTCTCCAGAAATTGAAGAAATTTAGGCCTGTTAAGGAGTCCTGAGAGCAGCTTAAAGATCAGAACATTTTTCTAAACCACTTTTTAGATTCTTTGTGCCTATCTTTTGGTGTGAGGATCATTTGGATGGACACATTCAAGATTTCATCTCAGTAACTGAAAAATTGGTTGTTTAAAAAAAAATCTGAAACCTTTATCCTGGTGTAAAAAGCCAGAATCTGAACAACAAATACCACAAAAATTGTATTAAAATGATAAGTGGAAATATCGTATCACACAATTTTCAAAACGTCTCTAATCTGCTATGTTGTTTGCTTTTCATCATTCTTCTTTCCACTAGATGAGAAAATATTAGAAGTTACAGGCTGAATTTTCATAAGATAACAACACTCCATTCTAATATTTCTTTTTCCATCTGGAGAAGAAATTGTTTCCGAATTCAGAACCCAGCTCTTATTTCATTCACGGCCATAAATATCATAAATGTGATACTTTCCTAGGGGGAGATGCAATGGGGCTTCATCACTGCTATTCCAAGGCTATTTCCAAGGAACAACAGAATTTGGGTGCAGCTCAGGTTCTCCTGAATAGCTGTTGGTTAATATTGTTCAGGAATTGCACTGAACTTCCTTGTCTTACCTGGGAAAAAAGTCAATCTAGTCCATTGCCACTGGCTCCTTTATTAACCTCCATCAATCTTAACATTTACACCTGCCCTTATTTTTCTGCTGATGGAGTCTTGGCAATGCCAGCACTTCCAGGGCATTCCTGTCAACTGGGCTTTCCTGACAGCATTCATTAGCAGGTAATTTGCTGGTTGCTGTAAGGAACCTTGTTGGGTATTGTGTTTCAAAGATCTCTAACATACACCTGTTGTGGCTAATTGAATTCTACTAATCCTTGTTGTAATTACTTTCATTAAAGGATGCTTGTCCTGGTTTGAGCCAGGACAGAACCAATTTTCTTTTTTTAAGAGAAACCATGATCATGCTTGACCATGATAATGTTAAACCATGACAATGCTTGCAGCCTTTTGAAGGAACAATAAAAACACATTGTTTTCCACTTGCAGATTAATAAAACCAGACAGCTTTTTATCCAATTATGCCCAGTCTTCAATGCTGGAGACACATAAGTCTTTCTTCACTGTGAGGCTTCCAGCAGGTTGGGTTTTTTTAATTTTATTTCTGCTGCCACTGATCATTAAGATTGAGTTTCAGAATTACAGCATTCCAGCTTTTCTATCTGAGTGCTGAATGTTTACATCCTTTATGCGCAGTGCAAACTGTATTCTAGGCAATGTTGCATGGCACTTTTATTCAAGAATCACCACACCTTTGGGAAAAAAAATATGAAATTTTATCAGTCCCTTTGATTGATGCTCATTCATGATACAAATTAGCTGAACTTTGAATATTGTTTCCATGCCATTTGGTATTTTTGTTACATTGGTAGAAATCTGTGTGTTGGATTTTTTGTAGACATTCCACTTTTCCAACACTGCATCGATCCACTGAGGTTCACAAAATCACAGAATCACAGAATTTTAGGGTTGGAAGGGACCTCGAAGGATCATCTAGTCCAACCCCCCTGCCAGAGCAGGGTCACCTAGAGTTCATTGAATAAAGACTGAGGAATTTTTATCTGAAATAGCTGAACCAGGAACCAGGTAAACCTACTTTTGCAAATACGAATGCAGTGCTAGACATGAGAAAAGAAAGCACTTTCTGATTCTTTTTAAGACATCAAAGTGGGTCTGTGTCAAAGCCCCTCCCATTTAAGAGCGTATTTCAATTTCTTTTTATAAAATTACTAACGCCTGACCCAGTTGAAGTTCCCCCACTGCCTCCAGAGAAGATTTCAGCCTCAGTGGACACCTGATCCATCAGCATTTTTGATGAAATTTTTCTTCTCTTCCCTTTTTTTGTATTATTGCAAATCTTAAGAAGTTGGTTTGAGCGTGCAATTTGGTTTAAATGTAACCATTATTATAACAAATTTTTTTTAAACTGCCTCCCTACCTCTTCAAGCAACAGTTGCCATTCTCCACCATCATAATTTTTTGCCTGTGTGAATGATGGAAACAGCACAAAAATATTATAATAAGACAGTTAGAATCAGCAAAACTTCTGTGTTGCTCTCCAATACTATGTTGGTCCAGTCAGAGTTGTCTGCAAAATGGTTTTTATAAAGTCTGCAATTGTCAACTCATGGTTATATAGAATCACAGAATCATAGAATGGTTTGGGTTGGAAGGGACCTTAAAGATCATCCAGTTCCAACCCCCCTGCCATGGGTAGGGACACCTCCCACTAGTCCAGGTTGCTCCAAGTCCCAACCAACCTGACTTTGAACACTGCCAGGGAGGGGGCAGCCACAGCTTTCCTGGACAACCCGTGCCAGTGTCTCACCACCCTCACAGGAAAGAATTTCCTCCTAATATCCAAACAAAATGTACCCTCTTTCAGCTTAAAACCATTCCCCCTCATCCTATCACTACATGCTCTTGTAAAAAGTCCCTCTCCAGCTTTTCTGTAGGCCCCCTTCAGATACTGAAAGGATGTTCTAAGGTCTCCCTGGAGCCTTCTCTTCTCCAGGCTGAACAACCCCAACTCTCTCAGCCTGTCTTCATAGGAGAGGTGCTCCAGCCCTCTGATCATCTTCGTGGCCATCCTCTGGACTTGTGCAAACAGTTCCATGTCCTTCTTGTGTTGGGAACTCCAGATCTGGATGCAATACTTCAGGTGGGGTCTCACGAAAGTGGAGTAAAGGGGCAGAATCACCTCCCTTGACCCGCAGTCACGATTCTTTAGTTGCAGCCCAGGACACCATTGGCTTTCTGGATTGCAAGCTGGATTGCACTGCCAGCTCATGTTGAGCTTTTCATCAACCAACACTCCCAATATAGTGAAGATATAAAAGCTGATATGGAAAGCAGTACTTTGGCATGAAAGAATAGAGTACGCTGGAGAGGTCTGGAGGTAAAAGGGCTTTTTTGCTTTGTTTAAAGTTTTGTTCTTCATTGGCCTTCTTTAAATACTGGGGACAGTAGCAAATGTCACTCCAGTCTACAAAAAGGGCAAGAAGGAGGACCCGGGTAACTATAGACCGGTCAGCCTCACCTCCATCCCTGGAAAGGTGATGGAACAACTTGTTCTTGGCACTATCTCTAGGCATATCAAGGATGAGGGGGTCATTAAGAGCAGTCAACATGGCTTTACCAAGGGTAAGTCATGTTTGACCAACCTTATAGCCTTCTATGAGGAAATAACTAGGTGGATAGATGATGGTAGAGCGGTAGATGTGGTTTATCTCGATTTCAGTAAAGCATTTGACACTGTCTCCCACAGCATCCTCGTAGATAAGCTGATAAAGTATGGGTTTGGTGATCAGGTAGTGAGGTGGATCAAGAACTGGTTAAAGGGAAGAAGTCAGAGAGTTGTAGTCAATGGGACAGAATCTAGTTGGAGGTCTGTGACTAGTGGAGTCCCTCAGGGGTCGGTACTGGGACCGGTGTTGTTCAATATCTTCATCAACGACCTGGATGAGGGTACAGAATGTATCCTCAGCAAGTTTGCTGATGACACTAAACTGGGAGGAGTGGCTGACACACCAGAAGGTTGTGCTGCCATTCAACGAGACCTTGATAGGCTGGAGAGTTGGGCGGGGAGAAACTTAATGAAATTCAACAAGGGCAAGTGCAGAGTTTTGCATCTGGGGAAGAACAACACCATGCACCAGTACAGGCTGGGGGCTGACCTGCTGGAGAGCAGTGTAGGAGAAAGGGACCTGGGGGTCCTGGTGGACAGGAGGATGACCATGAGCCAGCAATGTGCCCTTGTGGCCAAGAAGGCCAATGGCATCCTGGGGTGCATTAGAAGGGGGGTGGTTAGTAGGTCAAGAGAGGTTCTCCTCCCCCTCTATTCTGCCTTGGTGAGGCCACATCTGGAGTATTGTGTCCAGTTCTGGGCCCCACAGTTCAAGAAGGACAGGGAACTGCTTGAGAGAGTCCAGCACAGAGCCACTAAGATGATGAAGGGAGTGGAACATCTCCCTTATGAGGAAAGGCTGAGGAAGCTGGGTCTCTTTAGCTTGGAGAAAAGGAGACTGAGGGGTGACCTCATCCATGTTTACAAATATGTAAAGGGTGAGGGTCAGGACGATGGAGCAAAGCTTTCTACAGTAATGACCAATGATAGGACAAGGGGCAATGGATGCAAACTGGAGCACAGGAGGTTCCATGTGAATATAAGGAAGAACTTTTTCACTGTGTGAGTGACGGAGCACTGGAACAGGCTGCCCAGAGACGTTGTGGAGTCTCCTTTGCTGGAGACATTCAAAACCCGCCTGGATGCGTTCCTGTGTGATGTACTCTAGGTGACCCTGCTCTGGCAGGGGGGTTGGACTAGATGATCCTTCGAGGTCCCTTCCAACCCTAGAATTCTGTGATTCTGTGACAGCTGTGTCCAGCTGCATGGCAGAATAAGACCACCCTTCTACGACCTGCTGCTAGCTCCAGTATGAGTCTCCAATGTGGGGATGGTTCAGGAAGGGAAATTCAAAAGTTTCCTTGTGGTCCAAATTATTCTATGTCTTTATATGTCCAAGCATGCCTTCATTTGCTTGCTGCTAGTGCTTCCCCTTATCTCTCCTATCTACCACATGGACTGGGTGAGCAGGTTGAGCCTATCATCGCCAGAAAAGAGCAGGGCAGAGTTCTTGCCCTGATGTGGAAATCCTGACCCCTGGTCCCCAGGGCTCTGGTGTGTAATGCTGGATTATTTTCTGGTGAGTAATAATTTAATAAACTTATGTCTTCCTGCAGTGTCATGTATTTTAGTGGTCCCACATTTCCCAGCTTCTGCAATTTTCTCTCTCCTAAAGTCAATTTCTTGCTTGGAAGAGGAATTAGTTGCGATCTTTCTGTTAGAAGGGCAAAAGTGCTTAACAGTGCTCTCTCAAATTCTGCTTCGTCTACCAAAAAACGCCCTCCAATGGTTTGAAAAGAACAAAGAAGCAAGGAAGCTATGCTCTTGGAATCTCTATCACCTCTACTATCATGTACTATCATGTACTACTGCAAACAAACATCAAGGCAGATGCTGCTGCTGCAAGAATGAAGAGTTGTATTATTCTATCATAGCTGAAGGAATTCAGCTTGGTGCTAGGGAAAAATGTAAGAATCTCAGGAGCGATGGAGAAAAAAAGGAGTCAGAAAGGAAAAAAGTTAAGGAAGAGAATTTTGTCTGCCATGGAGTAAAAACTGATAATAAGTAAAAAATAAATCCTGCCTTTGACAAGGGAGCCTGAGCTGAGGCAATCATTGCTCTGACATGTCATCTTCGCTGCTGCCTGCTGTCAAAACTTCAAAATTCAAAAAACTATTTCCCTTCATAAGGAGACAGAGAAATCACATTTTGGGTTTGTTTCTATTTATAACTCGAAATACTAGGCCTGTCAGACAAGGAGCTGCTTTAAATTCTCTTTTGCTTCCTTCCTTTTTCATTCTTTTCTCTTACCTGTGAGATTTGACTGCAAATGTTTTTGTGAAGGGATGAGGGGGCACACATGTTGGACAGTCTGTTTCAAGTCCTAGGGAAACAATAATAAATTCAGTACCTGAAGAGGTGAGTGAAATACCGATTTGTGTTATGAAGACCACCAGAAATTCAGGGAGAATTGGTTCTGAAAAGATCTGGTGATACCATGAAGTAAATATTTCACAGACTCCACACAAAATGTTGAACAATTGTGCTGAGTGACTTGTGAAAGCTTCAGGAGAGTAATGTAATCCTTTACAAACTTGTCCCTGGAAAAGCTACATTTCCTATTGACTGCTTTTTTTTTTCAGTTTATTATGACATTCAGAGGACTTTCTCTCATTTTTTTGCCTTTTAATGCTGAAACATTTGCTCTATCTTCTGTGTTCTCATTTTTTTAGTACTTTTCCCCCTTCTTTTACAGTATGTTAAGAGTCTGACCCTTCTGTGACGTTTCTGGCTTACCACAGAGAAATAAATAAGCCGACCTCAGACCCTGAGTGGCCAGTCTTGATTAAAGATGCTGGGCATTCACTCTCTGGTTGAGGCAGCAACTTGGTGCAGGGGGCTGGGGTGGTAGGAAGCAAGAGCCACCAGCTTTTATTGCTCCCTGGCCAGGGAAAAGTCAGGTCTTTCTGCTTCTTGAACTGTATTTTCCTACCATGGAAGAAATCAAATGGACATGTGTATGCTATACTTGCATTTCTCCAGCTGTTAAAAGAGCCCATCATAATTTCTTTTCCTTCTGAATAACAGACAAGTAGGTTGTGCTCCAGAAATCATTTTTTTTCATCTTTTTACTTCTATACTGTCACTCTATGTTTGTATTTCCACCTCCACACTCAGGATTTCACACTTATGTGTGACAAAGCCTTTCTCTGAGAATGACTAAATCACCTGATCTCCGTGGCAACTTGCCTCATGGGACCGCTAATTAACTGACATCTGGGTTTGCAGAGAACTGGCATGGCTATATTTCTTTCCTAGAAAAAACAGTATCTTCCAAGCCATCCTTTTGCCAGAAAAGGCTGCAAACTCTTCAACTTAATCTACCATGCAGCTGCTCCAATATGTTCATCTAGAGACAAATGAAGTACTTCTAAGCCACAGAACTGGCAAAAATTTCTTGCCTGGAAATCAAGGAAAAATCCCATACTTTATTTTGTAATGCAGCTCACCAAGTTCTCAACAGGGGACCAATCCAGACCTAGTTACCAGCTGCCTACACCTTGTAGGTGTATTTTCCAAATTAAATACCATGACCCTTCTATAAGGTAGCCTCCAACATAGAAAACAATAAGCCTCAGACCCTCATTAAATGCTGCATGGCTAAACGCTGCATTTTCTTCCTCTGCTCATAATGTGAGACAGCTGTCTGGTGGAGAGATCAGGAGAAACTGGATGCCAGAACTGTTTGCTTCCACTCCAGCCACTCTTAAAGGATAGGTTCAACAGGCAAATGAAAGAGCAAGTTTGAGCAGTAGCCTGGTTTTGTCTTTTGTTTAAAATTAATTCATTTAATGATATGCCAATACTTTTCATAAAAGCATATTTTTTGTTTTAAAAAAACCCAAAACTACAAAGAAACAGAGACCTGAAAACATTCCTAATATTTATCTTTGTCTGAGCTGTTTTGATGCCGTTTCTTCTGCAGCTGTTTTTCACAGGCTCTTGGATTTGTCTTTTCTTGACTGAGAAGTAAATCTCAGACCCACATTTGAATTAGATCTGGAAATGCTATGAGAGTTCCAAACAGCGTAAAAAAAAACCTGTTTGGATCCTGAAAATAGTCTGAAAAGCACCTGTCTGTGGGCATCAGACATTGTGAAATCCATTATTCCAGAGCACATCAACACCAATTAAAAGTCCTTTTAAATGTGTCAGTTGAAGTTGGCTATTTTCTTGGAAAAATTACACTTTTAATGATAGCATATAGATGTAAGAGAATCACCTTTAATTAAAGTTGTGTTTACTTCTTCTGATCTAAGATACCACAGTCCATGAACAGTTATTTCATCATCCCACGCTGTAGTTATAAAATTGTTTGCTTTTTACACTAATTCCTGTTTTAAGATGTATCCTTTATATTTTTTTGAGAGCTGTGACTCATAGAATTACAGAATCACAGAATCCTAGGGGTTGGAAGGGACCTCGAAAGATCATCTAGTCCAACCCCCCTGCCAGAGCAGGGTCACCTAGAGTACATCACACAGGAACGCATCCAGGCGGGTTTTGAATGTCTCCAGTGAGGAGACATAGGACCTTATTTTTTAAAAAAAAATATTTATTTTAAATATATTCCAGCATTTTTTGTCCTTTGATTTCTGATCAGTATCTTCATCCTTTACACACTCACACAAAGTATGGTAATAATATTTCATTCAGATTTTCTACCAGGGGCAGTGTTTGCAGAATCTTCAATATACTTCATTTTCACTCAGAAAAAGATATACAGCTCAGCAACTGAATGAGCATCCTGACTGTTATCTTCTTTCTTCTGAGACAACTTTGTATTTTGTCTTGTGAGAGGACTGTATATTTTTTCTTGTGACGTTAAGGAAGATACCAAGTGCTTAAGGCTGGTTGCATGGTTTTACCCAGCAGCAGTTCATCATAAATGGCAGAGCAAACACACACACAAACATACACATATATTATTTTAAATAACACAATTTACTTCTTTTAGTAATCTTGTATAATCACTGCTTTCTCTGTTACCAAAAAAAAAAACCCAACAAAACAAAGGAATATACTATCTGTGTCAACTTCACTAGAAAGCAGTATTTTATAACAGAGTTACAGTGTTAGTAGGAAAGCTGCAACTTAACCCATGGAGTCCCTCAAACTCCTCTCTCACCCATAAAATTTTATGGGAAAAAAGCTAAGATGACAGATTAAGGAACCCAAGAAACTATGATTCTGATCTTGGAGAATCCAAAGATTAACAGAGATGAGTAAGTAACACGACAGCCAGCTTGACATAGCCCTTTGTGAAGGAAGAATGTGAAACATCTTCTGTGCACAGGGTGAATGAGAACACAAAGGAGAAGAACCAGTGAGGACATGCCTCTTCTAAAAAAAATTAGAAGACTCTGAAGGTCTTCAGAATAGTAGCAACAGAGCTGGACTTGTCCTAGATACCCTAAAAGCAAAAGAGGGAGGGAAAGATGATTGGTCATTTCTATAGAAGGAGGAAAAAAGGAAGCCTTGTTGCCAGCTGAGCTCACAAAACGTGGAGGTTCCTATAGGGAGTTCCTATAGGAGTAACCAGATTTTCTTTATAGAAGGGTTAAGACTCTTGCATAAAGTATCCCATGTGGAGAGCATTTAAAAATCTCTTATTTAAGACTAGATGACAATGGGAACACAAAAAACTTACAATGAGAAACAAGCCAGAGTCTTGAGTTAGATTTACAATAAGGAAGAATGTGGGAGAGAATCAGGCCAGGAAGCGGACCCTGAAACCCAGAAAGCAATACCTCACCTGGGTTACCTCAGATCCACACAGAAAGTTGAGTGTAAAGAAAAACCTCAGTAGTAAAATGATCAAGGAGCATGAGATTGCCAGTGGCACTGTGGAGGATTATAGAGTTGAGAAGAAATGTGCTTCGCCTTTGGACAGAGATGTTAGAATTTCATGAAAATATTTTGCAGAAGACTGCAGAGCAGAACTGTACACAGCTCTGAAGCAACAAAGTATACACATCGTTCACAAAACCCAGTCATCAGCAATGGTAACCTACCAGAATAGCTATAACTTTTGTGGGTTTTATCACCTGAAATCTAAGTGCCATATTTTCCTTTGGAAACTGGACACAGACACACCCATTCATGTGTGGTGATTGTGGATTCATGTGCAGCCTAAGGAGGAAACTTAGTCTGAACTCAGACAGGTCAACCACACATTACAAGGTAAGCAAAGCATTCCCATTTTGGGTGCCTTTAAGCTAGATTTAAAGGTAAAACTTAATCTTAGAAACAAGAAATTTATAGCTACTTTAGGAGACAGTCTATTAGAGGACTGAACGTACATCAGATACCAGGTCTCCTTAAGGGATGACTTACTGCAAAAAAATAGGAGCCCATGAACAACAATTCCCTGATGACTCCAGGGGCATTGAAAAGCTGTCAAGTGAATATGAAATAATGTTGACAGAACCCAATATTTTATCATACTTCTGCCTGGAATTATCTCTGTGGTAGTTAGACAGAAAAAAATAAATCATGAATTAGAAAAAAAGGGTAAAGTCAGAACAAAAGAAAATCAACAATAAAATTGAAGACCCTGTGGGATGGTTTAACTCTCTGCTAATTATGAAAAGAAGGATAGAACCCTTTCTCTATGCAATAGTCCTACAGACCTAGCAATGCATAAGAAAAGATTTTAATGTATGCTCAATGAAGAGCTTTTTATTAAGTGGCCAGATGCTGCAGCGTGATTCTGGTATGTTTCCCTAACAAAAACAGTTTTTATGGGGTTATCCTCCATATTATGTTCAGGTCCTAAAATATTTTAGATAAATATATCATAAAGATATGATGAGACAATATGGTGTAAATGTAGATCAACACAGAGACTCCAAAATAGCTGTGAATGACTTGTGATGATGAATTAAAAGTCAAAAAACAGTAAGTAAATTTATGGTTAATGAAATAACCTATGCAGAAAAAAAAAAAGTGTACAGCTTCATTTGTCATTCTGGAAAAGATATTTCAGTACTGGACTACTCTGCCAACTATGCAGAATTAGCATTGCTAAAGAACACATCTTTTAAGCATGCAATTTCACATCAGAAATTTATATTTGTTAAGTATAGAACACCAGTTGAGTATAAGAACTGATAATTGACTGTAATATGCTATGTGTTTAAAAGTTTTTAAAATGAGTAAGGTTTTAAGAACACTTCTTCACACCCAGGTACCCAGAAGATGGTGAGGACTTTGGCAAATTATATATAACTGTTGAAAGTATGCTTTAATACTTACAAGTCAAATTCAGTTTCAAATTTAAATTCACATTCCTAAACACAGGCATTATCTTTGAATCCAGGACCATCATCTCCCGAAATGGACATTCAGAATTCAAATGTCCAGCTATGAACTCTTGGATGTTAAAATCAAGGTATGGTAAATATCATTAAATTTCAAGAAAAAGTGAAGCACAAAATATTATTCCATGAAGGGCCAAGTAATTTAAAGCCTCTGCAGTCATAAGACAGTATATGACTTATGAAGCTGTTACTCATTGCTATGAGATTATTATGACCTCAAGGCAGATATAGAGAAGAGATCTCTTCCTGCTCATTCTATAAACGGTTGTTTGTAAAAAAGGGGGATCAAACCTGGGACTCTGAGTCCAGAAGCTGGGCTGAAAAGGATGAACTGAAGGAAGGAGATCTCCAGTGGGAAGCTCTAAGCACAGCACAGCAGTGTTCAGTCTGAGTCATCCCTTGGTGACCTACACATTGAATGAAAATACATGTTCTTCTGTACCAGAGGAGTGCAAACTCAATTACTCATTCAAAATAAAATAACTAAAGGCCCTTCCTTTCCTGAAAACTCATGCTTTTTGTTTTAGAAAACACAATTATTCTTGTGGTACATTTTAATAAAAGACCTATCTTTCTACAAAATTGATTACACGCAAATTGAAACTAGGGCGGCGTAAGGAACAAGCTAAGAAATCCCCTCAAATGCCAGTTAATCCAGGAGTGAGCTCACAAGCCTCCTTGAATGAATGTTGTAATGAAGCTGCTAGATCTGAGTGAGTTTATCACAGTTTGAACACTTGTAAGCTCTATGGTTACAGCTTTTATATTTCATAGGCTTTTACAGTAACAATATTGCTCAATGTGTGTTTTCACATGTAGGTACATTAAATGTCACTATTTTATTAATTCATATATGAAAAATATGGGCTTGTCTGTCAGGGAGAGACTTCCTACAGGAAGCAGAGTAACACTGTGACCTATGCCACGCTCATAAAGTAAGTGTGATCAGTTTCTCACTACCAATTAGCTTTCTGGTCTAAAACTTGCTTTATCTCAGAACGTCAAATGGAGGCTATATAAATGTTAATGCCTGAATGGATTCTGTCAACTCTTATTATTAACTTATAACCTTTGCACTAACATTTAGTAATACATTTGTACTGGTTTTGCAAAAGGCCAGGGCAAGCCACAAACCAGACAGAGTTTTGTTTCTATCACCCCCCCGAAAAATTAGAAGGGGAGTAAGGAAAAACAGGCTCAGGTTGGAAATTGAAAACTATAACAAATTTAATGGCACAGGGAGAAAGAGTAACAGGTGGGGGAAAAGGGAAAATGCATATATACAAATATATACAACCCAAGCTCAGATGACTGGCGATACAGGCTGCTGAAAGGTCCTTCACTGCAAAGCCGATGGGAAGAAAAGAGTCCAAACCCCAGCACCCAATGCAGTTGGAATGCTGCAGACCACGTGGCGAGCTGGTAACCAAAGCTGGGCCTCTCCTCTGGGCTCCACAGGGCGAGCTGCAGGCAGGGGAGTGCGGCAGCAGAGAGCAGAAGAGAGGAGACCAAGAGAGGAGACTGACTCCAAAGGGGAGACTGAAGCCGTAGAGAGACAAAGACTCCAGCCCCCGCCCCGTCCTCCTGGCTTTATAGAGTCTGGCAGGAAAATGGGTGGAATACTGACACCTGATACCTGATACCTGACACTCAGACCCCTTTTCACAACAGGGTCCTAAACTCCACCCCTCATTCTCTGGGTCCTGGCAGCAAAAGCCAATAAGATTTTTGCCTGCCCCTTTCAAACCATAACAACATTTCAAGTGCTAAATCCAAAGGATTGATCCACAAAGTGGACTTAAATTAATACTGAATTTTAAATGATCTTTACCCACCATCTTGCCTGATTGGTCAGAAAACCAGTGTTGCTAGTGCTGTACTTAAGCAGTTTAAAAGGCTGAAGTTTAAGGTCAGAAATCCAGCTATGTGTTAAATAATTGAGTAAAGTATGTTTTTTGGAATCAAAATGCTAATCATGTAGTGTGTGGATCTCGTGCCACTTAGTTTCCAAGGCACTGGAAAGGATCCATTCCCCTATGAATGAATCCAACCTTCAGCACTGGACTTCTTTCAGAAGAGCTACTACCGGCCACCCATCCACTACAAGTGGATGCCTTTAATCACAGCATGGGGCTTTGGAAAGGCTTTGTATCCTGCCCTGCTCTCCTTTGAGTGTTAGGAGACCTCCACATGCAATATATTTTTCAAGGGCAGGTGGAAGCAAGAATATGGTTCATTAAGTTATTTACATAAGGACTATATAATACAAAATAAATAAAACAACCAGGACAGTGATAAATGGAAAGTAAAAGGAAAGTAACCATAATGAAGAACAGAGCTCTCTAGCCACTGATTGGTGCCCATTAAAGGAACTGCTCAGTCGCAGCCTTGGGGAGGGTCGTCTGAACTGTGTAACTGGTAAGGAGGGGAAACATGATTATCATGAGCATTGAGTGATATTTCAGGGAACTTCTGTGAAACTTCTGATGAGCTTTTGGAAGGGTCTCATGGGATTATGTAAAACTTATTATGAGATATTTAGGAAAATGACCAAGGGAAGGGAAAAGGAATAATCATGGTGTACCAGGAAGCAAAAAGCACAAGAAAAAGGAGAGGGGAGAACAGGCTGGTCGTGCATAAGCAGCCATTTACCCATGGCTGGGTATAGCCACTATAGGGGGTATATATAGGGGATATATTAGGGATATTTAAGGCTTGTGCTAATATTCAAGGGATATATGAACCTGAGTGTGCTTGTGAATTGGAGGGGGGGGGGCATATTTCACTTGTGAATTTCAGTCCTGACTCCTTAAGTCGTAAAAAGAAGATGGGAACATGAGCAACTAGGGAGATTGCCAACACAAGACACCTCATTTCCGTTAAGATGTAGCATTATAAATGGGTTAATGTGATACAATATACTGCACGGCAGAGGTGTGACCTTGTTGACCACACATGGAAGCTGACAGCAAAGCCCCCACCATCTTTCTGGTCCGTGCAAAGAGGAGATGCCAATTTCCATTGTTGCATATTTGGCATTTTTTGGAAGCAAATTCTCAGCAGGCAAATTACTGAATAAACATCCTGTAAAAGAAACATCCTTTCCTACATTGTTTCAATGAAAATATTTATTCTGAAGGAATGTTTCTTTAATCTAAAACAAATTAAAACTGTTAAATCTTCCTGCACAAGTTGCCACAAAACCAGCACAAATCCTTTACCAAGTTTTCATTAGAACAGAAAGCACAGCAAGAACCCTGACTCTCTATCCATCTGGTATTGAAACAAATATATATACATGCATGTTCAAAAAAACGGCTGACTTTAGTACTCCCCACAGCCTTAATTTTCAGACTGTTGCTTTAAACACCAGCAAGCAGGATGATACAACCTTCACATAAAAGAGAAATATCATCTCTTTTGTGTTCTGGTTTTTACCTTACTGTGTCTGTAGACAATATGAAATGTAAGAGTGAAACTGGGCTTCTGCAGTTAGGACAGTAACATCATCAGTAGGTTTATGTTGTTAAATTTGAAAGATGAAAGATCACCAATGTGTTTTAAGACATGTTCTGCTGTGGTGGATGTCAGGGACACAAGCTCAGCCTGAGCAATGTATGGTTGTAAAGCACTTTTCATCATCTCATATATATTGCAAAGGATTTGTCAGCATATAATAGTCTTCAAACTCAAAATCATAGAATCACTGAGAACAGAAGGAAACTCAGGGGATTGCCCAGTCCAACACCACTGCTCAATGCAGAGCCAGCTAGAGCAGGTTGTTCAAGGCTGTTTCCAGGCCAATTTTAAGCATCTCTGAGCACGGAGACTCCACAACCTCTCTGAGCAACTTCTGCTCTTGTTCAACCACCCTCACAGTAAAAACTTCATTCTCTACAGCTATCAGGCTGTTTAAACGTGACTTTCCTTTTGTAAATCCATTATGACTGCTCTCAACCACCTGGTTCTTCTTCATATGTTTGGAAATGGCTTGCAGGAGGACTTGGCCTATAGAGTCTTGTTAAATGGTGGGTTAGTTCTGAATGAAAGCATACACCTTTTAGCCAAATGACAAAAGCGGGGAGCAGGAGGTGGTCTAAGTGCAGCTGTACATCAGTTGACTAGAGGAATAAATTAGACTGTTCATAGGATATGATGGTCTGTTCTCTGCATGCTTAAGACATTTCAGTTACTCTTAGACTGATAAAAGGGAGACATAATATCCTTCCAATATTCAGTATAGGAATACTTATTCGAAAGTACTGAAGTTTTACAATGTCCTGAATATTTTCTGTTAAATTCTAGTTGTCTCTGGTATAGACATAACCAAAGCAACATTTACTGTGGACATAAGATTTGCATATCATGAAAGCCAATCCTGGACTTTGCCTGTTTTAACATCCTTGCTGAATACATCAGTGACAACAAGTTTGTCCAGAGAAAGACTTTTCAGTGCAGGAACTATAGAGGGAGAGAAAAAAAAATAAAAATTAAAAAACTGTAGGTGTTTTTACATAGGGAATTGGTGTCCACGTTCCTGTTACTGTCAGTGGTGACTTTATTTTAATTCATAGAATCATAGAATGGTTTGGGTTGGAAGGGACCTTAAAGATCATTTAGTTCCAACCCCCCTGCCATAGTCAGGGACAACTCCCACCCCATCCAACCTGGCCTTGAACATTTTCAGCGGTGAGGCATCCAAAACTTCTCTGAGCAACCCGTGCCAGTGTCTCACCACCCTCACAGGAAAGAATTTCCTCCTAATACCCAAACAAAATGTACCCTCTTTCAGCTTAAAACCATTCCCCCTCATCCTATCACTACATGCTCTTGTAAAAAGTCCCTATCCAGCTTTTCTGTAGGTCCCCTTCAGATACTGAAAGGATGTTCTAAGGTCTCCCTGGAGCCTTCTCTTCTCCAGGCTGAACAACCCCAACTCTCTCAGCCTGTCTTCATAGGAGAGGTGCTCCAGCCCTCTGATCATCTTCGTGGCCCTCCTCTGGACTTGTGCGAACAGTTCCATGTCCTTCTTGTGTTGGGAACTCCAGATCTGGACACAGTACTTCAGGTGAGGTCTCATGAGAACAGAGTAGAGGGAGAGAATCACCTCCCTCGACCAGCTGGTCAAGCTTGTTTTGATGCAGTCCAGGATACATTTGGCTTTCTGGGCTGCAAGTGCACACTGCTGACTCATGTTGAGCTTCTCATTAGCCAACACCCCCAAGTCATTCTTCTCAGGGCTGTTCTTAATCCAGTCTCCACCCAGATTTCCCAAGGTTCTCAATGCTATTTGAGGTGCCCTGAGCATGCCCATGTGCATATATCTGATAGATGAAGGAACTATAGAAAATCTACACCCTTTCAGAACAGCAAATGGAGGGCAGGTAGGATACTCTAGAACATGACAAATGGCAGTGGGTACTGACATTCAGGTGATTGAACCCCAGCAATAACCTCCTCTACCCATGGAGGACACCACAAACACTAATGATTAGACGATATTTTCTCTTTAAAGCACAAATATTTTCTTCCTTCTATTATCAGAGTCAGCAGATAGGATAGAAAAAGGATAGTTAAGTACATTGTTTTCCTTTGGCTTCCCAAGCTGGCTGTCAAACCTAAACAATTTATACTCCTCCACTCTACCTTTTAAATGTTTCAAAATGTCTCTATTAAAGTTCTTAAGGGGGGAGGGGGGGCAGGGAGAGGGGGAAGTTTGGTGTTCATAATTAACAAGACAAATCAGTTGTATCTTTCAGATTATGTAAAAAGTGGAAGCCATGACTGTAGTGGCTCTCTTGGCAGGGATATTGCAGCTCCAATTTTGTCAGATCTGCCTGAAATTCTACGTCTTCCCTCCTTGTTTAGTAGCCAAGGAGGGTCTAAAAATTCTAACTGAGCCTGGCATAACACCAATCCTAAAAGTGATGAAATAGTTTGCTAGGAAGAGAAAAATTCAGTGGAGTAATAGAAATTCATACATCCATTTCAAAAGACTGAACTCATTTGCCTCTATGTTCTTTTGTATTTAGAAATTTACATGGGAACATTGCATTTAAGGGCTGATACAGATAAATTATTTGTGGTCAGAAAACCCATGAAGACTAAGAAAAATAAATTCGATAAGAGCATGAATAAAATGCATGATGTAAGCAGTAGGTATTGATGTAAAACAGTTTGGTGCTCAGTCAAGTGTTTCTGTTAATAAGAATCAGCACAGAGAATATATTTCTTTCCTTTCTTTGCAGCTCAACAGCACAATGGAAATTAAACTTTTGTGGAGCATTAGAAATACATGTCACCGATAGATTTTGGAAAGCAGAAGACACTGAGCCACAGCCCCATTCTAGAAAATTCTGGGATGTGCTGAAAGATGAAAATGATGGTGGCTGAAAAACATTTTAAAATGTCTCTCAATACTGAAAGCTGCACAACAGACCTGATGGATTGCTTGCTATTTAACAGCTCATCAAGGCAATTTCTTTGTACTTTCTATTTGCCCAAATTCCTCTTTTCCATCACTTTTAGAACACTATGGTCTACTGTGCTCTGGAGACCAACTCATGTCTCAGATCCTATGCCAGGGGAAATGACATGGTAGGAGAAATACGAAGAGCTGTCACCTGGGTTCATCATTGGCAGCAAGGCTGTCACGATACAGTGTAGCAGCATATCAGCAACTGTCTCCTCTGCTCAGAAAGGAAAGGTGGTCCAGAAAAGCTCATCACTAGGAACTGCAGATAAAGAGCGATGCTGTAGCACAGTGGAGACAGGGAAGCATGAGTCAAGGGGCAAGCACACAGAGAGATGAACAAGTAAATTTCATGCTGTTTTAGTGCATTCTTCCTTCTTACTGTCTTCCAGGCTGTTCTTTTCAACTCTTGCTTCTTGAAGTGTTCTTCAATACTTTCCCTCATTCCCTCTAAAATACTGGAGATCTCCTTTCCACTGAGGTCTTTTTGGATCAGCATGGGGTCTTCTCTTCCTGAACAGGAAGAAACATGCCCAAAATTTCCTCTGAGGTGGAAAGAAATGTTCCCCAATGGGAGACTTTATTTCCTTGGGGACCTTCTTCCACTCAGCAATCACAGAGATGATTACAGAGTCTTTTTGAACTTTCTGAACCAAAAAAAAGGAAACACTTCTTGCAAACACTGTACTGTTTGCTCAGAAAGACAACAGAGTTGGAAAGGAGATGTTGTTTCCTGAAGGCTGATGCCTTACACAAGTGTCTGGTTGTCTGTTCATTAACACTGAAAGACTCAGAGAAACTTTCTTCTGCTTCACCTAGTCAGCTGAGACACTGTTATGCATGCCAAGAGACATCTTGTGTTCTGCAGATTGTATAATGCAATCAGATGACTATTGGCAGTTGAAATACAATCAAATGCATTGTTTTATATGGCAAAATTATACAGAAATTTTTAAAACTGACTGAATTCTCCTCTCTCTCTAAGAGCTCCATGTCCTTCTTATGTTGGGGACTCCAGAATTGGACACAGTACTCCAGGTGGGGTCTCACAAGAGCAGAGTAGAGAAGCAGAATCACCTCCCTCATCCTGTTGGTCACACTTCTTTTGATGCAGCCCAGGATAATATTGGCTTTCAGGGTTGCAAGCACACATTGCTTGCTGATGTTGGTCTTCTCACCAACAAACACCCCCAAGTTCTTCTCCTCGGGGTTGTTCTCAATCCATTCTTCACCCAGCCTGTATTTGTGCTTGGGATTGACCCAACTCAGATGCAGGACCTTGCACTTGACCTTGTTGAACTTCATGTAGTTTGCATGGGCCCACCTCTCCAGACTGTCAAGGTCCCTCTGGATGGCATCCCTTCCCTCTGGTGTGTTGACCACACCATACAGCCTGGTGGTATCAGCAAACTTGCTGAATGTGCACCTAATCCTACTGTCCATGTCACCAACAAAGATGTTACACAACACTGGTCCCAACATCAATCTCTGAGGAATGCCACTCATCACTGATCTCCACTTGGACATTGAGCCATTGACCAAACCTTTTTGAGTGCGACGATCCAGCCAATTCCTTACCCACCCAGTGGTCCATCCATCAAGTCCGTGCCTCTCTAATTTAGAGACATGGGTGTTGTGTGGGACAGTATCAAATGCTTTGTACAGGTCCAGGTAGATGACATCAGTTGTTCTTCTCTCTTTCAATCCATAACTCCAAATAGTCCAGTCACTCATTACTGCAGTGTGTCATAGTTTTCCATGAAAGCAATGGCTAATATTGGAGGAAAAAACCAATACCTAAACAACAACAACAACAGCAACAAAAGTGAAGTGAACAAAGGCGCGTCTGACCAGCAATCACTACGTAAAAAACTTGCTATAGTATTAAAAATTGAGAAAAGCCAGTATTTCCATCAGATTGCTGATTATTAGTTTAATGCCTTTGTGCTTAACCTAGGAATTTCTTTTCCAAAATGTTTTGCTGGCAAAATAGTACCAGTAGGAAATGTTAGGATAGTTTAAAGAAATATTTTTCTACAGGGTGTATTGCTGATTGCTGTTATGTTGTCCTGATATGGCAGACACCAAATCTTGAGAGAGATGAGTTTTAATTAAGTAGGAGAGAGCTCTTATTCCCTGCTAGAGGCAAGCCTAAGAGAAAGGTTTGTCATTTCAATTTGGGCCAGGTTTCTATGCAGAGAGATAACTTTAAGCCCATGCAGTTTTCTTAGTAAGTAATTGAAACATGCTCAGGTGCAATGCTGAGAGCAAATGTCATGAAAAAGATTTTCTGGGAAGAGTCAAGCAGCCCTGCTTGATCAGTAATTCAGACAGAGTTTACCACACAAATGGAAAAACAGTCATTGTACTGCTGAACGCAGGGATCTGTCAGTGCAGAAATTCACTTCTGATTCAGCAGTACAGACCTCAGCCCAGGCTCTGGTAAGCATTGTACAGGCTCACGGGTAGATCCAGTCCCTGCTACTGTATGCTTACTTTTTTTCTCCGCAGATTCCTTTTCTAAGAATAACTGTTTCAATGTATTGCTATATTTAATTTTTCAATTAAAATTGTATTCTATAGGTTTGGTATGGCTGTTTAAATACACCACAGAAAGTGGAATTTGAATGCCTTTTGCTTGGTTACTAGAGAATAACCAGTTGCCCTTCCCTCTTTGCCTGCCATGACAGGGAAGCTGCAGCACTAGGATGATCAGCATCTCTGCATTATGTATGTGCATACAGCTCCAGCAGCAGCTCTCAAGCAGCGCTTACTGTCTAGCAAGCAGTTACTCAATTTTAAAACAGTATTATGACATTATAGACAGACACACCCTAAAGCTAATTACTCAGTTGCCAGTGCAATTTTGCATGTGAGTGCCATGGAAGGATAGGCACACAAGTAGCACTATCTCATAACAAGAGGGTAATAGGAGTGGTTTCATCTGCTGCAACAAAAGCCAGAATAGTTACAGCACTGGTGGTATAATTGTGGCTTTAAATAACAATGACCTTGTAAGTGATATCACAGATGTTATCATTAGGAAGAGGATTTGTAATATCATAATTCTATTGTGACATGATAAAACAGATTATTTTTATTACAAGAAAAAAATATATATATAGAAGGCTGTCCTGATGAATTATTCTATTTGAGGGCTCACCATGTTCTGCAAAGAACTTAATGTAAACTGCCAGTCTTCAGAATTTGTGCATACTTTAACTGTTTGAACCATGTAAAAACAAACATAGCATAAGCTCCAAGCTACAATTTACAATAAAGCCAACTTCCTCTAACTATGCATTGAGTTCCGGAAACTGGTTCCAGTATGATGGATGTTTCTCTCAATTCCTGTCAGATTTTATTCTTGTTATACTAGGCAAGAAGAAAAGTAGAATATAATTTGTTTCACAGAATAAATTTTATGGAGGCTGGAATTTGTAGTTTGAGGACAGAACTGAGTGGAAATCCAGGAATATAATCTGATATCCTCTGTCCGCTGGGCTCACTGCCAATGACAGAAACAGCATACCTTTTTTCTAACAAATCAATTCTGGAAAAAAATAAAAGAAAAAACATGGAGTAGTTCTTTTGTAATATGTTCATAGAAATTCTCACTGAGTTTTCATTGTGATATTGTGTTCACATTCACTTTTTTGGCTGGTTATTGGAAACAACTGTCACTACTATACTACATAAGTTAAAGCAGGGCCTCATATAATAAATGAAGAGTAATGGGTAATGAAAAACAACATTCCTCAATAATCACATTATTATACAAAACCCTCTTTCTCACCTGTCAGGCACTCCTTTGGAACAACTCAAATCATAGATTCTGATTTAATGTAGTCCAGAAGCTGGATGCAGAGATGCTGAGACCTGAGTACTCATCCATTAAATGTCAAGAGCTTGTGGCTATACAGACCCAAGTGGAAGTTTGCAATCTATGGAGATTTCACCTTCTGTGATCCTAATGCTGGGATATTTGACAATTAATAATAAGTACTGACAACTGAGATGAATTAATTTGGATCCATGTTTTGATTTTTATAGGAAGCACTGGTAAGAATCTGGGAAAACATGAAGGAGTTTATAGGTCACACCTAATGAAATTGTCCATTAATGTTTACAGCAAATAAATGAGATGTCATTTAAAACCAAATAAGTAAATTTTGGCAGATTCTGAAACATTAGCAAACTATTCATTATCTGTAATATATTAGAGAGAATCATAGGCAACTTGAGTATATGGACAATGCATAGAATTCAGGTTTTTGCAGAGATCTAGGAGAGCTACACAGGCCCCAAACAGCAACAATTTTTTACCTATGGTGAAATCCCAGAGCAGTGAAATTGAAAACATTTATGATATAGATATAGAACCACAGAAGAAAGAAAATATGGCTAAAAAAGATATAGAATATTCCATAAAGATGGGAGATGTTAACTATTAAGAAGTGAGAAAAATAGGCTTTTGGCATAGCAGTAATTTCAATGTATTGTTTATCCAACAAATACCTCTCTGCTATGAAAATTCCACCATGAAGAATAAGAAATTTGAGCTGGAACTCAGACTGCACAGAACTTTCTTGACATCTCTACAGTGCAAAAGCTTTTCTTTAGTAAATGGCTCCACATTAAGAAGGCATATATATCATGGGTAAGTAATGTTTCAGTAATAAAAGTACAGTAAGCAGTAAGTAGATTTAATGGAATGAAATTAATCGATGGAAAATTTGCTCTGGTTACAAGAGAAAATTCCTCCTGGGAGATTAACTTATAATTGCCACTCAATAGTATTAATTTCATCTTTTTGTTTCTCCAAAATAGCTTTGATAGACACATTTCCTGAGGAATAAACCAAATTTCTTAAACCAGTAGCAAATGTAAAACTAAAGTATGTTTGATTGTTGGAAAATTATCTGGAAGCTCTAGATTTTTTCAGCATGCTGTATATAATTGAACAAAACATGCCTGAAATGTCAGTGAAGTTATCAGTGAACTTTATTGCTTTACTGTGATGTATGTAATTGTAAGCTTTAATCAAATGTTGCCAGGGAACTCTAAGATTGAAGAGCAACAAAGCAACAACACTGGCCTTGGTGTTGATCCATGAATTATTTTTTTTCTTCCAAAAGAACTTGAAAAGCCTTCAGTAAAATTGGATAAAAGGACAGATACTGTTTAAAACAAGAAAAGGCTTAAATATATAAAAAACAAAATAAAAGGATACCTAAGAAAATGTATTAGTCCAAACTATTCACCTTTCTTGGCATAATCATGTATTTCAATGTGGTACCTAATTTATATGCTGCTGTATGCACTTCTGATGTCAAAACAGAAAAAAAATAAGCTTACAAATATGCATACAAGTGCCTTCCAGCAGGGAAAATGAAATTACACCTGTTTCTGCAACCTCTGGCTATGAGGAACAGCAGCAGTGATTTGATTTTAAATTCTCCCAACTTTACTTAAGATCTCCCTTTTTACAGTGATGTATGCCCACATGTGTTGGCTAACATTCAGCCTAAAGAAAACTTCAGACTGTTTTTTAAGAAAGAAGTGGAGGTTCTGGCCACTGGAAACAAGAGATACAATATCTTAAAACAAAATCTCATAAGGAAAGAGGAATTATAAATGAATTGAAAGTCTAATGTCCTTGGGTAAAATGCAATGTGCTTCATAACTGCACATGGAAATGTCCATGCTGCCCTCCACCTGCTCTGATAAATCACAGACTCAGCTTATGCCTTTCCAATAACTGGGAAAAACATTAAAACAGGAAGGGCCTGGGAGAACTTTGAAAGTATTATTACCTTCTATTTTTTTAAGCAGTAAATTGTTAATTACTTTAGTTACTCACACAGGAAACAAAGATTCAGTTTGGGGTTTTGTTTGGTTTGGGGTTTTTTTATGGGCTAAGAAATATTCTTGGTCTGCCATAAAGAACATATATTACTATTTCAGGCATATTGCAAGACTGTCCTTTTTCTTGGGTATTAAAGGAGGCAGAAGTTTTCTTAAGGGAAGAGGCTGCAGCTGAGGGTAGAAGCTTGTAGTGAACTCTCTAAGCTGACTATTTACCAAGATATGGTATTAGTATGCAAATATACATAGATATATAAATGCCTATTGATATGGACTAAGGATAAGAAGTTTCAGGAACATATCTACAAGACAAATTAAGTGGCACTTTGACGAAAGAATATTGCTTCTCCATAGGTCAGCTAAGGGACGACAGGAGCTCCTATGGCTGATAAAGGAGACTGAGAGAGCAGTAGCTGGGGTCTAAATTACTGTGGAGCTGTGCCACACATTTTAGCTGTAACACAAAACTCTGTCATATTTTAGAGAGACACAGCTTTCTATAAACAGCTCATTATGATAGGGCTTTTTGTCCTCCCTGTTCCAGAATGTCAAGCAGAGGAATTAATTAGCAGAGAGCCTTTAAGTTAGATGACTGTTTCTCCAGGAGAAACTCTGGGAGAAGTTAGCTCACTATTGTCAGTGTATCACAAAGTCTTTGTGCTTCAGATGGAGGCTTTAACTGTTATGAAGTGTAAGGGTTTAATGCTAATTAATTTGAAGAAAAAGCCAAGTCTATGCTAATAACCAAATTGAACTGGTGCCTCCACACAAAGGTCACTGGAAAGGAATATGATTATACACAGTTTTAATGTAGGGACTACCAGCTTCATTGTGGCTTTACCTCTCTTCAGCAGTGTTTCTGCCAGAGGTGCATTTTGCAGAGCTGCAAGAGTCTGAGAAGAATTTTGCAAATTGAAAAACACAATAACCAAAGAACACCTCTGCTGGGAAATCATATTGAAAGATTGTTTCATATAGTCATGTCATTGCCACAATATTTATTCTATTACATTCATTAAAATCCCTGTCTTTAAAACATGCAAGGCACCGTGCCCTCTGCAGATAACTTCCTGGGTCAGCATATTCAGGAACCTGCAGCATTCTAAACCATATAAATTTTAACTAGATAAATATAAACTTTTTGTCATAGAAAACTGAGGAGGAAAGGACAGTGGTGACTACTGTTGTATGAAAAAGCAATTTCCTTTGCCCAGTAATCTTTTGAACTTCTATTCCTATTATTTGTGATGCTGGTGTTTGAATAAGGTCTTTATCTTTCTCAGTACAGCTTTTCCATAGATGGAATTATTTATTTTCTTATAAAACTGCCTATTTCCACCAACACTATCTGTAATTCAGATTGATTTCCTTTGCTGGATTAGTTTTGTTAAAAATCCAGGAAACCAAATGCTCATTCAAGTGTAGAAAAGCAGAAGTAAATATATTGAAAAAATAGCTGGTCCCTTTGACAGAGTAGTAAAATATTTGTCAACTTTCAATTATAAGTAAAGCGACCCAGAGAAGCCTTCCAGGAAAGGATCCCAAATGGTAACCCCATAAACTTGTTCTGACTTGGGCTGCATGCAAATAACCATACCTAGCATCAAGACCATGCAGATAAATGGGAACTTTCATGGGCAGAAGGACTCACAGACTTCAAAGTTGCAGCTTATGAGGAAGAGCCTGTCAGAATATCTCCCCTAGCCTCCACATCCATGCCCTAGAAAAACAAAGGATAGGAAGACAAAGGGCTTATTCATTTTGATGGGAGTATGAAAATCCTGGGGAGAGTAATGAACTCTGTACAGGAAGAAAAAAGCTGGGAGAAACTGACTGTTTGATGTTAATCTTAATGCAGCTATGAGGGTGGAGAATATAGGAAAAGACAGGAGGGGGACAAAACGAAAGAGACTAGGAAGAAGGAAGGAAGGACTGTATATAAGACAGATTTTTAAAAAACAAAACAAAACAAAACAAAAACAAAAAAAGAGAAACAAAAACAACAACAAAAAGCACAAAAGAAATGGAATTGATATAAGAAAAAAAGGAAGTAGAACAAAAAAATAAAACAGAAATACTACGAAAATTAAAATGTTGAAGCACTCTGCCTCTGCCATGTTGAATGCGTGATGGGTTAAGCACCCCATGCACTTTCAGATATTTCACTGCTGGTATTTGACTCATTCACTGTGCAAATTTTACTTTGAAGTTACCACTTTACTGACCATTTATAGAGAAAACCCAACTCTTTCCTACTCAGAGCAAGCCAGATAATATGCCCAAATCTGTCTGAGGTCTGTCTGGTTTCTCCAAATTGAGAGGACGTTGTGTTCTGGTAACTCTGAGCTCCATCCATTTTGGGGATAACCAGTAGTCTCCCGGGTGTTTGCACTCACTTATGTAGCAACTGCTGGCAAGCCTCTGGCTTTAGAAAATATGCTTGAAAAAAAACAAGCAAATTCTAAGGACCTTCGAGTTTTTAAACTGTATTTCCAAAACTTAACATCTGATTGTTATTCAAGTTAGAAACATCCAGATCTCTGAAGACATGAAATTGAAATGCTAGAGCAGTGTAAACAGAATTAATAAAAGCCAAGAACAAGTCCTCAAAATGTGAAATCAAAAGTTCATAAGGATACAGATGAGTTGCACAGTAATTAGTTTCTTACAAATAGTGGCAGTAGTCTTGTTAGTACGATGGATATCTGATTGGTAGCATTTTTGATTCTGTGACTGAGCTCCAATTTCTAGTTTGATAATTGTGCATTAGTTGTTCCTGAAACAACTGCATATACTTTCACACCATAACAGAAAAAAATAACCTCTCTTATTGTGTGCTCTCAACAAGTGATAAAACCAACATGATCTAGAATATTTGTCAGAGTTTATAAAATAAAACTGAGATGCATGATTGAGCTTAATTTTAACTTCTACCACACACAATAAGTCTGGTATTAAACTTGTAACTGTTAGTCATAATTATCTACTTTACATTGCAGTTGAAAAAATTAATAGTATAATTTACCAATAACTTTTGCTCATTTCCCATCAAGTTTTGATACAATGAATGTTAATCTAGGGCTGCTATTGGTTTATTCCTCCTCTTTGTTTAGGTCTGCAAATACCCACTGATGAAGGTCAACTGGAATGTCAAAAACAATGGTGCGGGACAGATTGTCCACTAATAATAGCAAACATTTTGGAGAAAACTTAAAAGCAGGGCTGAAAGTAAGTAGAAGAAATAGTTAACCTGCAACTAAATCCTACATTCAGAGGAAAATACTCATTATTACTCTGCAAAAGAGTTATTTGTTTTGAAGCAAATAAGTTCTGAACAAGTAAGGATTTATGGCTCACTGAAAAAAATTATAATCTTCAGCTGCAGTGAATCTAGATAATGAGCATGAGGGTGATGGCCAGCATACCAGTACTCTGCAGCCCTCCTGAGTGACAGACTGATTCACTGGCTTAAAGTTGTCAAGAAGAAAGTAAAGGATCTAGACTTATGTCAAATACCTCCTTAATAACCAAAGTGGAGCAGCAAGGTTGCATTTGTTGCCACTTTAGGAATTTCCTGCCCTTGTGGGAGGCTGTTGCCCTGTTAAGAAGCCCTACTCCATGCAATGACAGATGAATAAAGAGGTAGAAGCCAGCATCCCTGACTATGAAAAGACAGTGGCATGTGAAGAAAAGATCCAGAAGTTAATCTTTCAAAGTTTCCCGTATGGAAAAGAAAAATAGTAAGTAATGATTGTAAATGTGCTGTTAACATCGAGCACAAGCCACTAGCAGATTCAAGTGCTTAAGTCCTGTCTAACTGTGCATGAGCTCCTTAGTCCCAAAATAGATGAGATCAGAGTGTTTACTAGTCTGCTCTCCAAAGTCCATTTCCACACTAAATTCTTCTCATCTCCTAAAAGGTCTGTTCCTTGGGCTAGTCCAGTAGTACATGATTCTTGACACCATGACCACATCCAAGAGGGATGGCACATATGTAGGACTGAGTTGTCAAAATAGCATGCCTGGTAACTTTGTGTTGCTCACGCATCCTCATATGGACATTTTGTGACACTGGAATTTCCTGAGCACCAGAAAGTCCAGCTGTCTGGTATGTGTAGAAGTGTCCCAGTCTGGGGACAGCTGAGATTGGCCAGGACCAGAGCATACCTGACACTTCCTTTTGGTGCCTTGATTTAGCAGGAAGTTTCAGGGGGTGACCGCAGATCTGGGATCCCCACAAAATCCAGGTCTTTCAAATATGTTTTTTTTTCTACTTCCCAGGTGAGTGCTCTAACCACTAGTTACATTATCTTTTCAATTACCTTGCTTATGCCTAGAAGGAGAGGCTGTAAGCACCAAGAAATAAGAGAGGTGTCTGGACTGCAGGAAACGTTGTCTGATGCCTCACCTGAGGGATCAAATTGAAGATACATACATACAGGGTTTACACTTTCTATCACGTAGTGTGTCCATTATGCCTGCTTGCAACATCTAAAAATACAACAAGGCAGTGCCTAACTTTCTGAAGAGGACCTCAATGGTAGTTCCTCTACAGCAGCGCATAACCAGAGACAGCAGCTCCAGCAGGTGTTAATTATTCTCCAGTGTTTGGTGCTCAGCACAGGAATGAATATCAAAAGAAATCACTGTCGCCCAACCTTATTTTGAGCCACCATGAAGATATAAGACACAGGTCTCGGAGTCCAAATACACAGTATTCCACAAAAATTGCATTCTGTCATTCTTACTGTCATAAACAGCAATGATTTTCTTTTAATATAAGTGGAAATCTCCTGGTTTCTAACAATTGTTTTTAAATTCTGAAACTATGTCTATTTTTATTTTTTGAAGGGAGATTAATTTTTGATTCTTTTGTTCTTAGCTAATGTAAGCTTTGGGTAAGAAAAACAACATTATCTGAGAATTTTTTGCTTTCTTCAAACTTACATAATCACCATCAGATTTATCATTCTGTGTCTTAGCTTCTGGACAAGGATAAATGCTATCAGATTTACCAAGAATATATGGGGAAGGGATTTGGAGTCTCAGGAGCTCTGCTCACCGGGACAGAGCAGTCACCTGTCAGGAGCCAAAGTCTCACAAATGCATTTGTGTAACAGACACGAAAGAAGCTCCCAGTAAGTACCTGTCCTGTTACTCACCTCGTGCCAATGGGATTCACACCTTGGGACTAGAGTAGTATTGCAAAAGCGTGAAGTTCAGAGTAGTGAGGTTTCAGCCAGGCTAAAAAAAGTAGATTTACTATGTCATTCAAAAGAGTGATGAACCACTAGCACATTTTCACACTAACTTTGCTCACACTAGGCTTTCATCCTATGTTTTCTTTCAAATATCAAGTACATCACAGCCCCCATACAGTTTCACTGGACTTTTAACACAATTTGTTTCTCTGCAACATCTTGAAAGAAGGAACAAAAGATTGCATACACACAGGTGTGTAAACACTCAGCTGTCACCTTGAGTCTGAGGTATTTCTCAATCCCAAACCTGTTTTGTATAAAGTGAAAGAGTTGCAGATTATGGAAGACCACTTTTATCACAGTCCAAACTTCAGAGGGAATGACTGTCCACCCATCCTACCATGACTCGGTCACATACATCAGTTTAAGAGCCTAAAGACACAGCAGTTCTTGTGCAATGACCACACCAGAATTACCCATGTGGCCTGGGCATTTAGAAGAAGGAATATGTTAGGGGTTATTCCCCTCAGATCCTGTATGACCCCAAAAACCTTCACCTCAACAAAGAGGCAGTTATGGCCTATATGGAGTCAGTCAATTTTAGTATTTGCATCAGTGCTCAAAATTAGTTGTAATATAATGTTCACCAGAGGAAACTATTTCCTGGGGAAATGCACCCTAGATAACAAACAAATCACTAAGAATACTTTTATCCACTGTTGTTGCAAATAGTTATCAATTAGCAAGCCCATAACAGAAGATAACATCTAGTTTAACAAAGAGATATTTGGATCTCAAGAAAGAGGAAAAAGATTTATTCTGCTTCAGAGGAAACTCTGGATTATTACCAGGTGAGGAGGAAATACAATTTGCTCCTGGAAGGAGCATTAAATCTGTCCAGAACTGGCAAATGACTTCAAGAGTGATGCTAGCTAACAAGCTCAACTAGTATGGAGTCCTCATTAATGAGTGCAGAGCCTCTGACAGACATTTCACCAGAAGGAGCCTACAACGGATCAGCTGGATAAGGGAGATAGAGAGAGACACCTCTCTGATTTAGTCTTACTAGAAGTAGGTTCAGGCAGGCTTTTCTTCCATTTCTTTACCTGTGACTTAAACATTCATGACTGTTATGTATTTTGAGTGGTGTAAAATGCAAAAATAATATTAAAATTGATTCAAGCAAGAAGATAATGGCAAGGCACCTTGTCACTAGGAATGCTGTTTGTAGTGAAGATCTATACAGCCAGTTTCACGATTCCCTACTAAGTGTTCTAGCTTCCCTCTATCTATCCTTTATGGTACCCAAAGAGTATCAGAGGAGCATCTGTGAAAGCTGGTTAAGCCAAGTGAAGAGCTGATATGGTTGGAGAGGGAGAATTATTTTCCATTCCCTGAAATGTCTCAAAATACAAAGTAGGCAGCACACTTTAACCCCAGGGCCAATAATCTGTACAAAAACACTAAATAAGGCCAAAGCAGAGACACAAGCACTAGCGTGCAATGATCCAAACTGTTGACACCATTTCTGGCATAGCCTGGGCCAAGGCCAGCCCTTCAGACAGTCTGGGCACTGTCCAGGGGAAGCCCAAGGCCAGAAGGCTAGAAAATGGTGCATGACACATTTAGGGGTATCGATGTTTCCTGATCCAGCAAGTTTAAACTCGTGCTGCGAGACAGCTGGATGAGCCCTTCATTCTAGAGATGAGTTGTTGCTGTCTCTTTGAGAATATAGAAATGACTACTCTGAGTAGAAACAAATGAGCAATGTCCTGAAATGCAAGACATATTGACTGTTTTCTATTCTTCTGCCAACTTTAGCTAATGGATTCCTGAGGTCACACTCTGATCGTGAAAATGTAGTAAAATATTTCAAAACTACTTACAGCATCACAATTTTAACAAGCAGCTCAGGGTTTTCTCGCTTTGGGTTTTCTCTCAGTAGGATTATAAAACCTGTTTTTCAAAATATCACTGTCTAAGCTTGAATTGCTTTCAGAAATCCCAAACCTGAATTATTCTAGACAGCCAGCAATCATCTTCCTCGAGTCTTTTCAAACCACGGTGCACATGGGCCCCATTATCTCTGCACACTGGAGAGAGCAAAGCTGCCCTTGAACTTTCACAACATATAATTTTGCTTCAGACAAACCAGAACTGTTTGCCCTTTCCTGTGCACTTGTTTAAGTGTGTTTTCTGTGATGCTACTGTACAGCTGCCAAATTGGTAGTGTCAGGCCACTTCCTGAGCTAGTATGGATTTGGATCCACATGACTGTTTTTTAGATCCAATGAAATCTCATGGTTAGGGTTAGCTCTCTCTATTTAAGAAAAGTGTGTTATTTTGGGTTTATTACTGTAATTTAATTCTATGGGTAATGGAGGATGAGATTATTACAGATTATCACAGATCTTTCATAGCCACTACAGCACAAACACTTTTTTTCCCTTTTGTTGAAATAACATTTTGCTGACTCCAAAGATAAGCTTATTTTAAACTTGCTGGTATCTGTAACAACCACAATTTGTATTTGATGCACATGGGTGGTGTTTACAATTCTTTTAAAGCAGTGGTGCAGAAGCATTCCTTATTACTTGCTGTCAAGAAAATCTATATTACAGCTTTCCTGTAACACTCTGGTTCTCATGTGTCATCTCTAAGTAGTCAAAATGAGCATTGGCTGCAGCCCACAGAGAGTTAATGTAAAAGTATGCTGAAGCTTCTGCCACTTTTAGAAATCTGCTTGCTCTCTGTATTGTAATATCACTTCTCTTTTTAAAAGCTCTGATGTCAGCTTTTAGTTCAGCAGGTAAGAATTGAACCGCTGATTTCTTCAAGAGAGGTGAACATTAATTTTGGCTTCATAAGGAGTAACTCTTTGGCTAGTTTAAAAAACGCTGTGCAAGTAGCAGAGAATCTTGGTCTACAGTCTCAAAAATCTATCAGCACTTTCTTGCGTGATTACCAGGAAACTTCTTTGGCTGCTCCTTGCATTGCCTGAATAAGGACAATGCTAGAAAGAAAACAGAGCTGAAAGTGATAGGAATCCAGGAAGGGGGTCAACAGAAATGCCATTATGCCAACATTTTTCTTAATGTGTAATAGAGACTGGCTCTACCAAGCACTAATATTGGCACTCATTTATTTTCTTCATTTGTACATTGAAGCAATGAAAGATCTAAAAAGGTGCCGTACTCAAACAGCAGATGTCCACAGAGGTGGGGTGCCTCAGCATCTCCTGTTTGTCTGACAAGAAGAGATACCAGTGCCTATATAGTAAATATAGTAAATAATTTGTTTACTGATGACAAAACATTGACCGGCACTGGCTGATTAGGTAGGACACTGTAAAAGCAATAGTATGTGATTAAAAAGAAGCTGAGTTAACCAAAATTTCACAAGACACAAGAAACAGCTTTATAAGCTAATTTTTAAGACAGAAGATTACAGAGCCCAGTTTGTGGATTTATACTCATTAGTTATCTGAAGACATAGTTTTTTGAAACACTAGTTCTGGTGGCCACAGTGGTTTAAGAAATTTCTCTTTCTGTCCCTGGCCACTTATTCTTGGTTTTGCACCAAAATACTTATTGGATTTTGGGTGGTTGCATTTTTTAACCTGTTCAGTGTTCCCTTTTAGCCCAATCCTAAAAGCAGGAATATCATGATGCTGTGAAGGGACAGGTGTGAGCAGACTGACATTAAACTGACATTGCTGCCAAAGCTGTCTTAACAGGAAAATGCAGCTGAATTTGGGAAATTAAGATGACATCTCACCTCAGATAAATTCCCATTTTTTTGTTGGCAAGCCTGACAGGACTTGTCAATGACTGTATTTCAGCTCTGGGGAAAGGTTTAAAATGCCCTGGCAGAGAATTATACTGTCTGCTACCTGCAAGACACCTAGAAGCAAAACTACTGTTTTTAAAAGAGTCCTCTGTTTTTAAATATATTTACATGTTTGTGGTGCCTTTTTGTTTAAGGTCTGATGAGCGTTAGGAGTGATTTCAGGAATTTCCTGTGTGATGTACTCTAGATGACCCTGCTCTGGCAGGGGGGGTGGACTAGATGATCTTTCGAGGTCCCTTCCAACCCTTAGATTCTGTGATTCTGTGATTCTGTGAAACCCAGCAGAAGAGAGGCATGTGGGTTTCCAGGGAAGGGTGATCCAGAGCAGAGCAGAATCAGGATCCTGCCTCATGTACCCAGGACCCTGACATGGGCTGCTCTTCCCTCAGACTGTGGGAGTCCCTCTGCAAGGCTGCTCCTCCTGAGCAGGTAGGATAGGAGTTCCCCAGGTAGCACATGCCAGGAGAAGATCTTTCATACTCATCATGCTATGGGGAGTGCCAAAGCTGCTCTCAAAATCCTAACACATGGTTTTCATGCAAGTAAATATTGCTGGTATGTGAAAGTCATAGTGCTGATCTTGTGTGTTCCATCCTGCTACTCCAAATGCATCTAATAAGGATTTCTCTCCTTACCCACAAACAGATTATGTGTGTCCTGCTTCTGTGGGTCATACATTTTTTATTTGCTGTCAGTTTCAGCCTTAATTCTTTGGTAAAGTATCAATTAGCTTCAAATATTTAATAACTTAGTCTTTCATAGTGGGCCAATTCAGCAGTGAAAAGGATGGTGGGAAAACCGGGTTTGAAGGCCAGCAACAATTTCTCTGTGTAACAGACATTTGTACAGAAACAGGCACATGGTGACTGTCTCATTTTATGCTAAAAGAAACAGTTTCTTCCAAAGATATGGACACATAGCATACAGGCACTGCATTCACTTTGTTTTATTAAGACCCCCACTACAGTATGAACCAAGCCCTAAATGACTGCCTCAAACCTTCTGAGAAATAAGAGGAATTAACAAACTCTGAAGCAGTGACAGAAACCCTGCTGAAAGTAGTGATGTTGCTAGCAAAGGAATTGGCTTTGCTTAATACTTACTGTAAGGAAAACTGAGCAGTGCCCAGTTGAAGCCAATGAAAAAGCAGTGTGCAATGCAGAGAAAAAGTAAGGTCCTAGCATTTTTCTTTCTAATTTGTTTGAAATGTGAGGTATAAGACAAAGCAAAGGATTAAATTCAAGTAAAAAGTCTAAACAGATTCAGCATGTCCTTAGATGCTTATGTCCATCTGTGAATAGCATCCATCTAATCCTGAAAGTTCCTTCAGGATACTCTTTTATTTTATATGTTCTCCAGAGTTCTGGTTTTTTGAACCTTCCACTCTGAGCATTTACCCCACATCTCTAACTGACAGGGCTACAAACACCAGGTGGCTTTCCATCTCACTGGTGGAGGCTGTTGGGTCAAGCCCTCACAACACACATGGGACCCCATCTTTTTAGAACTCAGGCGTTTCAGGAGTTGCTTGGACTTACCCAGGAAGTGAGAGATCTGGGTTAAATGTTCTCTGCAGCTTGAGGAAATTAGTCTCATATCCAGATATACCCTAACCACCAGCTCTATGGAGATGAGATACCTCTGCTCCTTGCTTTGTTTTTAGCCAGTAACTGAGGCTTAAGGGTGAAAGCAAGATCTAGAGCTAGCTCATTATCAGGGATGAGCAGTAGTTCCCCCAACTCCAGCTTCATCTTAAAACGCAACTGTGAACCATGTTCAGCTCTGTCAAAGTGAGGTACTTCAGGCACTTTCATGGTCATGGGAAGACTCTGAACTTTTGATCCCAAATGCACGCAGGTACCCACCTAAAGTCCAGGCTCAGGCTTTTGCACATGCACTTCCTGTCCTGCAGGTGATTTCATTGCCAGGGTGTTTCCATGGCTGAGAGCTGAGTCAGAGAAACAGTCAATCCCACTTTTCAATGTGAAGGGCTAAGAACAAGTTTTAAGCTAACTGTCAGAAGAGGTACCAGAGTTTCACAGGTGATGTAGGGAGTGACACTAAGTGCAGATGTAGTGCTTAGGGACATGGTTTAATGATGGATTTGGCAGTGTGCTGGGTTAACAGTTGGACTTGATGAGCTTAAAGGTCTTTTTCAACCAAATCAATTCTATGATTATAGATTTCAAGGTTGTTGCAGTCCTGTTGTGAGCAGAGAGGGAAGGCTGTGTGAGTATGTGATGAAAATATAAACACAGATGCCATAATGCAATCTTAGAGTAAGGCTGTTGTCTGCAAAAAAATTATAGGGCACACAAGAGGGATTTATCATTTTAAATGAGATTGATCATCTTGTGGTGGGTTGACCCTGGGTGGCTGTCAGGCACCCACCAAAACCACCCTATCACTCCCCCTTCTCAGCTGGGCAGGGGGGAAGAAAATATAACGAAAGACTCATAGGTCAAGATAAGGCTGGGGAGATCATTCAGAGTAGAGTAATGAGAAATAAACCCAAATCTTAAAACACCTCTTGCCCACCCCTCCCTTCTTCCTAGGCTCAGTTTCACTCCCCATTTCTCTACCTTCTTCCCCCAGAGCAGCACAGGGAAACAGGGAATGGGGGTTATGGTCAGTTTGTCACACTTTGTCTCTGCCACTCTTCCCCTGTTCTACCATGGGGTCCCTCCCACAGGAGACAGTCCTCCATAAGCTGCTCCAACATGAGTCCTTCCCATGGGTTCCAGTTCTTGTGGGTCACCCATAGGGTCACAAGTCCTGCCAGCAAACCTGCTCCATCATGGGTTCTCCATGGGGTCACAGCCTCCTTCAGGCATCCACCTGCTCTGGTGTGGAGTTCTCCACAGGCTGCAGGTGGATATCTGCTCCACCATGGACTTCCGTAGGCTGCAGGGGGACAGCCTGCCTCACCATGGTCTTCACCATGAACTGCAGAGGAATCTCTGCTCCAGCACCTGGAGCACCTCCTCCCCCTCCTACCTCACTAACCTTGGTGTCTGCAGAGTTGTTCCTCTCATGTATCCTCACTCTTCAGATGCAATTGACATTTTTTTTCTCTTTCTCAAATATGTTATCACAAAGGCTCTACCACTGTCACTGATGGGTTCGGCCTTGATCAGCGTGGGTCTGTCTTGAAGCCAGCTGATAATGTTTCTATTGGACACAGGTGAAGCTTCTATCAGCTTCTCACAGAAGCCACCCCTGTAGCTCTCCCACTACCAAAACCTTGCCGTGTAAACCCAATACACATCTTAATCTAGTAGCACACTAACTTGTCTATCAGGCTTTCATATCAAACCTAGCTTGCCTCCTGTCAGCCCAGACCATGGGCAGGACCAGCATGTTCTGTATTAATTTCTTATACTTTATACTTGTTTTGATTTTATTCATTTCTCCTATAGCCCTTTCATTCAGTGTCTTTTTTTTTCAAGCTCAAGAATCCTAAACCTAGCTAATCTTTTCTCATATGGGAATGATTTCATGCATCTGTCCTTCATATACTTGTACTCCTGTGCAGATTTTCTAGTTCTAAAACTTTCTTTAAAAGAACAATGACAGATGCATGCAATATTCAAGCAGTGACGGGAGGTAGGGATTGTACTTTGGCTGCTACTGTAATGACGCTTTTTAGTTTTGTTCTCCAATATGATTCTGTAATTGCATTTGTCTTTTAACTGCTGTTGAGTATCAAGCTCATCCATACAGTATTCACAAAATTGTCCATAGTGATGGCTTCCTGAGTGGTAATAATTTCCTTTGAGCTCACTGCTGTGTGTTGGCATAGCAGGAATTATTTTTGCCATTGTCATTATTTTGTGTTTATCAACATTGAATCACATCAGATCTCAGCTCATGCCAGCAGCCTGTGCCAAGAGAATTTTCTGCAGCACTTTTTGGTAACTCTGGTTTTGACTACTCTAGTTCTGTAAGACCAGAAAACATCCCTGTCCATTCCCTTTCCAGACCATTAATAAATATGTTGAACAACAAAATCATCTTACTTCCATTTTAAAATGTCTTGTTATTCATATCTTTTCTTCCCTGTCTTTTCATTGATGTTAATCCATGCACGGAACTTTCCTTTTATACTACAACACCTTATTTTCTATAAGTCTCTTGTAACAGGCCTATTCAAACTCTTTTGGAAATTCCACATACAATGTATCAGTCAGTTCACTGTTATCAATATGTTCACTAGGTCTTTTAAAGAGCAATAGACATCTGAGGCACAACTATCTTCTGTAAGAAAATGCTCTTTTTCCCTGTTGTATAATTTTCATCCAAATGTCAACTAATTCTGTTCTTTATCATAGTTTGTATCATTTTGCTCAATATAGTAGTTAAACTTACTGTTGTTTCCTAGGTCTTGTCATAGTTTCTTTTTTTTAATGGATATCATATTGGCCAATTGGCATTTCTCTGGTACCTTGAATGAGTTAAACTATTAGCAAGTCGCAGTTAATTGACCATTGCATACAGATGAGTGCATTGCATGCACCTCAGAACTCCTGGGTGAACACCCTCAGATCTCATAAATTGGTTCATATTTTTTTCAAAGGCCACTGGTAGTGTAACTATTTATGTAATAATATAAGAATTCATAATTTTAATCAGGAGTGTTATCAACCCTGAACAAGGAAGAAAAATATTTTATTTGATGGAGTAATGTCTGCTGTTAAAGCTGCTTAGCAGAATGACTGCGTGTATCAGAAATACTATAGACCTATCATGAAATCAGGCTGTATTTGTGGCAGTAGAATAGTGAGGGATACAGATGGAGTACATGCATAGAACACTAAAGAAGAAGAAATCCTCTGGTTTCCTGAAGTACAAAGCCACTCATAGCACTTAAAGTTGTATGAGAGATTAACTTCTGAGGAGTTATTTTTGGAATCTAATAAGAGGGTGCTCATAATGAGAAGCCTGATATCCTATCTGGTTATCTAGTAATAAATCAAGTTTCACGCATCTCCCTCTCATTAGTCTTTCATGACAAGTGTCTGTCAGACTCTCCAGGCTGCTCAAACCAACAAGCATTTTACTTACTTAAAATGTGTCACGCAGACATAGACTGGGCTGCCATGGTTCTGGTATTCTCCAGTGCTTGAGCATAAATTTAGCCTAGAGCTTTACCAAATAATCATAAAAATTTGCTATTGTTACCCTGCATCTTTTAGTGGAACATACATCAAAGCAACCCTTCAGATTTGGTTTTGCCTGAGCAGGAGACTCACCAGAACCACAGAAGTATTATCACAAATAAAGGAAATAAGGCTACAGCTCAGCAGAGGAGGTCTGTACAAGAGGCCGAAGGATAGAAATGCTTCAGTTTCTTCTGGACCTTTATGAAGATATCTACAGTAAATTTTCCTCTTTAATTGATGCTGTCTTATTTGACAAATTTTATCATTTTGTATGCCCCAATAAAATACTACATGGTTTTATAGCATTATATCTTTCATATTTCAGTGAAAGAGAGGAACTTTTACCTCTGAAAAACAAAAGGACTGTAAATCTCATTTTTACCTTTTCCCCTCTTCATCAGTGATAAAGGGATTGTTGGTATTTATGTACTAGAAATTCACTAAAAAATGAATTGTTCAGTAAGCCTGTAAGAGTAATACAAAAAATCTAAAAGAGCTACAGGTGTGGAGGCAGGTTATTAGATGGAAGCACTCTGCTCTGACAGTCATGTAATGGCCTTTCTGTTTCATTTTTCTCTGCTCACAACAGTAGCTTTACATTGACTAAACACTTTTGCTTAGTGTAAAATCTTTTTTACAAATTCATACTGCCCTAAATGAGAGAGAGGGGGATTTCCAAAGAGCACTCGGTGTTGGCCATACCCTGTTCTATGGAAGTTGACCATACGGAGGATGCCAAATGAGAGTACTGCTGAGCTGACTAGAGTCAGGATACCAATGACACACTTCTGTGGAGCCACCAGAGTGTAAGACAAATGGCTGGACCTTTCTGCAGGAACTTTAGTCTAGTAGTTGTATTTATTTTCCCTATTATGTTCTGAATTTTTTCATATAATGCATAGTACTTGTACATGATGTATAGTTGAGGGACAAGATTCAAATAATTCAAATAATGCTGGCCTCCAGTGTCTCACTTTAAGAAAAGTGGTGTTCCAGGACTGCTCTAGATCTGCCTTTTTTGCAGCCTCATTAAATGTGGGCCCACAGCCAGGCTGTGTGACAGAATCATGAGACTCTTCAGCTACAGAGGAGGAGGAGAAAAAAAGCTCCTGCAAATTAGCGTTCTCAGATCTCAGTTCTTGTGAAATGGAAGTGGCAGAGAGTGACATTTCCATATCAGATGCATCCAGCCAGGAGCAGGGGGCACATCTCAGCAGTATCACAGTTCAAGGTCACAGGAGGAAAAGGGTCTGCATATAAATACTCCAGAGCTCAGTCTTCCTTCTGGCTCCTGAATGTTTCCTGTCTCCCAGCCATAATCTCATAGAGATTAAAGCCGTCTCATTATGTTGGTACAGTGTTATGTCAGAAGTAGCAAAAGAGTGAGAGGGCAGAAAGGCCCTTATTACTCCTAGCAGAGGAACAAAGTGTGAGGTGTGATACAGGTTTTGATGGACTACACGGCTATAAAGTGATAGATATGCAAATTATTCTGTCACTGTGCAACAGTAAACAGTTAGAGGGGCATTTGGATTCAAGGTCCAAGATTTCAGCATGCTTTGTTTAATGGTGACAACAACAATTTAAAGTCTATATAGTCTTATTTTTTAGATAAAAATTAAAAATAGCAGAGTTAAAACATTTAAAACATAAGGTATAAAATAGGATTTTTAAACTACATTTTTAACACCTTTTTCCTTTCTATATAAGGAGAGAAACCCTCTGAGTGACAATCTCCTGAGGGCTTAAATGATCTTTAGCTAAGAAAACTTTATTAATCTGAATGTACTGTGGAAACTGCAACTCCTTTCAAAATCCAGTTTACTTCCTATAAGATGAAACAAACAGACAAAAAAATGAAAAAAAAGGAATGGAGAGAACAGGGAAGGGAAGTAGAGGAGGAGAGAGAGAAGGAAAGAAATAACAGCACAGCAAAATCTGCAGTTCTGCCATGGTGTAGACTGGCTCCTTGCTGGAGAGACTGGTTGCAGCATCATCATATCAGCAGCCTCAGAACCTGGCATATTTGTACCCAAGTCAGGTTAGACCAGAGTTTTACCAGCGTCTCTGGTCCCAGGCTCACAGTTGTGTTGAAAAAGATGCAGCTTTGACCAGCTAAACCAAACTTGCTACACAGAAAGCAAAAAAAAGAGAGATAAGGAAAGAAGAAATCATATAGGGAAACAAAAGACCACAGAAGAGAGAGAGAGATAACAAGAGTCCTAGTCTCATATCTAGGACTTCACTGAAGACAGGACAGATGGTGATGGCCTCAGTTCACTCCTTCTCTGGCTTGAATTTGCCAAGACATCTCTGAACAGATAAATTCATATAATTTCAGAGCGTTTGACTTCACCCCAGGGTCGTGGGAGATGTGAGGAGCTGTGGTAGTGAATTTGTTTCCTTCAGGCCAGGACATATTCCTAACTTTTTCCTTTTCCTCTTTCCCTTCATTCAGTTTTGCAGATGAAGTGTTGCCCAATTTTCTGTACCAAACAGAGGACGAGATTTACCATCCAGGCTTCTCTTGCTGGACATGACTACATGAGCTGTAAGATTCTAATAGGCCATGCAGAGTTCTTGTGCTCTGGTGAGATACAATCAGTATTACTCAGTGCAATAAAACAGTAATTCAATAGAACAGTCAAATACAGAGTGTTGTGATATCAAAAGAACCAGATTTGTTAAGATGAAGCATGATTAAATGAAACTACCACTGTTTGCTAGCACCTATTCAGTTCATGCTGGATGACTGACTTAATTAAAATATTCAGAGGTCTCTACTCATATTGTTAAAGTACATCTGCCAACTCCTTCTGAGCACCAGTTATATCAAATTAAAGCAGTTTTCAATACATAAACACCAGTAAAATTTCTGCTTCTATCAAGGACATCAGTTACATCAGAATTCGGTGTGGATTTGCATAGCTACTAAAACTACCTTCCTGGGAGTCAAAGCTTGGGCTATATACATGGGAGACTTCTGCTGCCACAGGACACACTTCATTGTGTTTTGCAAAGCTAAGGTGCTGATTGTATATCCCTAAAGCCTTACATGAAGTACTTTTCATTTCTGCAACCAAACACTACAACCAAATGCAAAAGTTGCCAGGTTTCATCCTTACATGTCACAAACACAGGAGCTAATCAAGAATTTCATACTCTAGAGATGCACAGCAACACCCAGGTTACTTTAATTTCGCAGATCATCAGCCTCTGCGTACTCTCCAGTTCTCACGCACACAATCCTAAGTATCAAGATATCTCTTCCGGATAGTGCACAGAGGAAAGAGATGACCAATCTGAGCATTCTCAATTGGTGTAACCTATGAAAGTCAATTCATAAAAACCTATTAGGATCCACAATTCAGAGTTCGTCCTCCACTGTCTAAACTCATATCCTTGTGAGTAGGCTTCAGTGTGGCAGCTATGGACTGGAGGAACTAAGATGAAGACCTGCACCATTTTACTGTGTGCTATGAATGAGGCTTTTCACCTCTTACCTTGAGAACACACCTTTGTAGAGCAGGCTTTTCATAAGTGCAGTCACTATCAGCAAGCGCAGTTGAAGAAGGGAGCATGAATGTATCACAGTATTTTTGCTCACAGCCAGATGAAGTGAGTTGACAAGGTGAACAGCCAGCAGCAAATGAGGTTTTAATGAGTGATAAATCTCCTGCTTCTGAGAGGAAATTTCTGCCTGAGAGAAGTAAAACAATACCACTGCAGAGGGAAAAATACCACAGCTCTCAGCTCTCTTGAGTGAAATCTCTGCTGTCTCAGCAAACAAGCAGTGTAAGGCAGCAAACAATACTGGCATGTGGACAGTTTAAGAGTGGAAGAGAAGTACAAAACTTATCCTGTTCCAAACTCATCTCAAAAAAACATATAACAGTCAGGGGCAGAAACCAAAGTCAGCTTGATTCTAGGAGAGCTCAAATGATGCAAAACTTTGGAAAATAATCCTTGTCTCATTTGATCAGCTTGACAATACAATGTCTGAAATAAATTGCCCAGTTACGCAAAGAAACAGAGAAAATCTGGAAGAGGGGAACTGATTTAATGGAGAAGTAAATCCCTGAGTTAGATTTGTAATGGATTAATTTTTTTGTTTAAAACAATAAAGTCTCCAGAGAGTCAAATGTGACAGCTTACCAAACAGGCTATTTTAGAAAACAGAGTTATTTAGAAAATGGGGTGTTTCCCATCCCTAAGCTCAAAGAAAATAGTAAAAAGAAGATAATTTTTAGCCTCCACTTGTAAAAAGAATTTTTAAATCTATAAAATAACCACAAAATTTCTGTTGGCCTGCATTATAATCCCTGCTGCTTTCTGGCACTATCTTAGTATTAAGTTTTCTCCCATGGTTCGCTGGACCAGAAAAACAGGTTGCTTTCATCTGACTTTCTAACCAGTATCTAAATTACTTACTGGTGTTTTATAGTCCTTTCTCAGAGGTAATTCTGATTTTTCATGTGCTCCTGGCTAAGTCTTTTAGCCCAAATATAATTCCATTGTTTTAAAACATTACAAATGGCTTTATACATTTCCACAGCACAGCACTTCACCTATCTTGTTCTGTAAATGGAGGCAAGGATTGAATTCTTAGGTCCTAGTGCTTTACCTTGCCCTGAGTAGTCTCTGTCTACTGCTGACATACAAATCTCAGGAGATGAATAATTCAGAAAGTGTCTCACTTATACCAGAGAGGCTGCACATCTTTCCAGGACAGCTGGATGTCAAGTGACCTGATCAGAGTAATACCTCAAACAGCCTTCAGGGTGCCCAGAAATCTTGAAAAAATGGCCACAGTCCAGGTGCCCAGTTCCATCCAGGAACACAGTGTGTTATGGCTATCCATGTGGTGTGCTCACAGCATCTTTGAAGTGTTCCCTGTGCCACCAAAGCAGAACTGCAGAAACCCTGTGGACCAAAGTTTCAGCGTTTCTACAGAAGTTTCTGCTTTTCACATTTGGGAAAGCAGGAAGGGAAGAAGGAAGGAAGAAAACAAAGAAGAGAAGAAGGGGAAAATCATATTTTTAATACTTGTTTACTTACTACTTCAGTGGAGAATAAAAGAAGAAAAAATAAATCTAAAATACACTTATGGGTATCTCCATCGTTTTATGACAACTATCATATTTTGTATTGTATGTCCTAGTTAAGTTCAAACTGATTGCCAGATTTGCATCCTTTCCTGCAGTTCAGTCTGACAGAACATTTCCCTTGCAGCATGGAGAATGCCTTCTAAGATCATCTGTATATACTAGCTCCTGCCATTTAAGAGTCTGAGGCCCTGTTCTCTCTTTTTCTCCATCTCTAGTACACATTATAGTCTCATGAAGACTGAAATGTTTTACTTTAACTAAAGCTGATGAAGCTGGTATAGGGTGTCTGGGTGAAATTTAATTGCCAGTGAAATACAAGAGGTCAGTTTAGATGATCTAATGGTCCCTTCTGGCCTTAAACTACTCAATATCTGTTAAACAATCCATTAAAATGTTGTTATGTCTAGTAATCATGAAGATAACTAGAGCTTTTATAAATGACCCCTAATTTAAAGGGTACCCTTTATAGTCTGCATACAAACTCTAATTAGATATTTTAATAATGTTCCTAAACGTAGTAAGTGGTTTGTATAACCTAGAGTAGAACAGTTACTTGTTAATAAGGCATAGTGTACTTCTGGCATCAGAGCTGCACTGGAAGCACAGTAATGTTTCTCTGTATGTATTGTTCAAAGCCTTTCCTAACTAAAAATGGTTAGAATATAAGCATAAATCACAAGAGATGGTCTTTTACCCAGTACATTTTTACACATAGCAATATTGGTTTAGATCTGGTAGTGAGCCTTTCACAGTCCCACCCACCTGGTATAACAATATAACTGCCAAGTGTGAAGGCAACGTTGTCTCAAGGTTGAGTTGCAAAGAAACAAAGATGGGGATGTCAAAGTGAGGGGATCCATTTTGGTTGTTTGCATTAAAGCCCATCCTAACCATGCAAAACCCCTGGCACGTGGAAGAATATTTCCTGTACACACAGACCATCCTTGGGCATTAGGCAGCCCAGCTAAGTGGGTGCTCTGGGTGGCTTTGTGCTAAGCAGGGCAGCTCTCTAGGCCTCAGGACAACTGGTGTAGCAGGGCTCAGATCCATACAGCGAAAGTCTCTTACCCTCCAAAACTGAGAGGCCGCACCTCTCAGAACAGCATAATGGTCCCCAGAACACACAAATTCAAATACTCTGCCCAGACATTATCTAAGTGAGCAGCAGCTGTCCCACACCAAAGTTGCACTGAGAACTGTATTAAGAAACTAACAATAGGGTTGATTGCACAAGTCCATGTCCCCTGCTCTGTTTAGTTTTACAAATACATATATTCTAAACTTAAATGTAATTTACATTAATTTATTGATAGCTTAGCAGGTGCGAGGGGGAACAGGGAGGCTCAGAAACAAAGTACTGCTCAACAGACACCAGAAAGTTGTCAAGACAATGCCATACCTGTAGGCTTCTGTATCACAAATTTGTGATTTTTTTCCTTTAAAACCTTACATTCAAAGCTGAGGAACACAGCTTCATTTGGAGCGAATTTAGTTCCACCACAGGACGGTGACACCAAGCACTCCCCCACAGGCTCTGAAGAGGCCAAATTTATCAGGATTCCCAGCAGAATATGGTGAGTGGATGCATGAGGTGGACATGTGTTTTAACTACGGCATATTAAACCTGGTTTTGCAGAATCATAGAATAGGTTGGGTTGGAAGGAACCTTTAAAAGTCATCTAGTCCAATCCCTGTGCAGTAAGCAGGGACATCTTCAACTAGATCCGGTCGCTCAGAGAAGCCTTGTCAAACCTGACCTTGAATGCTTCCAGGGATGGGGCAACTACCACTTCTCTGGGGAATCTGTTCCACTGTTTCATCACCCTCATTGTAAAAAATTCTTCCTTATATCTAGTCTGACTCTACCCTCTTTTAGTTTAAAATCATTACCCTTGTGCTATCACAACAAAATACTTTGTTTCAGCTAAATGGGCGTATCTGTAGAAGTCTTTTTCATCAGTGTGGGGCTTTGGCCACATGTTCTTGTAGTGAAGAAAGGCAAATAACTGAACTCATTCAGTCTACAGGTTCACTTGCATGCTGAGGAATGTGCAACTACTGATCACAGGACTCTTCTCCGAGAAGCCAGTGCCTGCTCTGGGTAATGCTGACCTACTGGTAACTGGTATCCTGGGGTGAGGCACTTCTTGTATTTTTCATTATCTGTCTTGTGTGTGTCTTGTAGTACAATAAGACTGTTCTTCCATTTGCAACACAGTTTGATCAGACAGCAATATTTGGTTAATGAGATATTTTCCTCATGAGGTAACCATAAAAGTAAATTAAGAAGTACTAAGCTATAGACTCAGGTATTTTGGCTCCTGATTGCCAGTAAACAGTACCTAATACTGTTGTACAATAACCAGAGTCAATTAGTTTATTCTTAATGGCTTACTTAATCTATTTTTTCTGTTCACAAAATATAGGATCATAGAATCAGAGAATGGTTTGGGTTGGAAAGGTCCTTAAACATCATCCAGTTCCGACCCCCCTTCCCTAGGCAGGGACACCTCCCACCAGACCAGGTTGATCCAAGCCCTATCCAACCTGGCCTTGAACACTCCCAGGCAAGAGGCAGCCACAACTCCTCTGGGCAACCTGTGCCAGTGTCTCACCACCCTCACAGCAAAGAATTTCTTCCTAATACCCAGTCTAAATCTACCTTTCTTTAGTTTGAACCCATCCCTGCTTGTCCTATCACTCCATGCCCTTGTAAAAAGTCCCTCCCCAGCTTTCCTGTAGCCCCTTCAGGTACTGGGAGGATGCTATGAGGTCTCCCCAGAGCGTTCTCTTTTCCAGGCTGAACAACCCCAACTCTCTCAGCCTGTCACTGACATCATCCATCTCACTGACAAAGACGTTGAAGTGAACTAGTCCCAATACTTATCCCTGAGGAACACCACTCATCATTGATCTCCACTTGGACATCGAGCAGTTGACCACAACGCTTTGAGTGCAACCATCCAGCCTATCCCTTATCCATTGAGTGGTCCATCCATCAAGTCCGTGCCTCTCTAATTTAGAGACAAGGATGTCATGTGGGACAGTATCAAATGCTTTGCACAGGTCCAGATAGATGACATCAGTTGCTCTCCCCTTATCCACCAACTCTGTAACCCCATCATAGAAGGCCACCAAATTGTCAGGCACAATTTGCCCTTAGTAAAGCCATGTTGGCTGTCACAAATCACTTCCTTATTTTCCATGTGCTTTAGGATAGTTTTCAGGAGGATCACCTCTATGACCTTACCAGGCACAGAGGTGAGACTGACTGGGCTGTAGTTCCCCAGCTCTTTTTTTTTCCCCCTTTTTAAAAACGGGGGTTATGTTTCCCCTCTTCCAGTAAGTGGGAACTTCACCAGTCTGCTATGACTTCTCAAATATGATGGATAGGGGCTTAGAAACTTCATCTGCCAGTTCCTTCAGGACCCAAGGGTGTACCTGCAAAAACATGCAATATACAGAGATATTTAATATTTCAGAGATACAGTGATAATATCCAGATACAGTGATAATATTCAGATAATATTTCAGAGATACAGTGATTTAAAATTGGATCCATCTTTTTGAAACACCCTGTATAATCAGTTCGGTTAGAATTAATCGCACCTAACTCTAACTATCAGAAGTAAATTTAGCTCCTATAAGGCATCTGAGCAATCTTTATGACCAGTTTCCTTTTCAAATAGTTAAAGTTAGGTGAGATGAATTACCCTCTCCCTCCCCTGAATTATTTATGTGAGTTATTACTAGCCTTTGTATGATACTGTATGATTATTTACCATGTAGGATTCTATCTATATGATGGGTCGCCCTGCATCCCAAAGTACTATGTTTCCCATCCTTGTAAGGAACGGGAAACTGAAAAAATATTCATTGGGTTTTTCACTTGCACTGGGAAAAAAAAAAAAAGAATAATAAACCCCAAAACCTTTCTTGATGGCAAGTAAAAAATACTAAGCATATAAGAGGCTCTCTTAGGTTCTCAAATCTTCCAATGTTATCTCAGGTTTAATTTTGAAATTAAATTTAATTTCTATATGCAAATTGTCTTTTTTTCTTATTTCAGAATAGCTGGCTTTCTTCATAACCAGCGAAAAAATGTGACTGAAGTCAAATCTATCAGGCATTCAACAGATGTTGCACTCAGTTTTTTATTGTCAGGCTAACACTGTCTAAGTGGAGGCACTTTGTGCACCAACCTGTTTGCAAAAGTTATAACCAGACCTTGTCTGGTGCCTTCCAACTGAAATTGCTATGTGAACGAAGTTGTGCTTATGGCTTCAGCATAATGTGGACCCCTCTGAAACTGTATGGGAAAAGATGTGTGCAAATTAAGCACACTGGGTTGCCAATTTGACAGATTTTTCTGCACAAGACTTCCTGGGTTGCAGACTTCATTACCCAGGTCTTCAGAGCATGCCAGAGAGGTTGATCAGTTTAGTGCCAGTTCATGGGTGCTGAGGCCAATGTTACAGTTGATATAAATATGAAAACATGTCACCTTGTCCATAATAGTTTTTATCTCTACTATCGACTTAGTATTTCCAACATAATTTCTTTGTGTTTCTCGAGTTATTTATCTTCTCATTCCAGGGCCTTAGAAAGGCTTGCAAATAGCCACAGGGCAAATTCCATTATAAATTTCAATTTAAAGATTTGTTTGTGTGAAAATCTGCAGTACCAACTAGTAGAAACACACTGTCATTTCGCATAAAAATATTCTGAAATGTATTACTGAAGTACCATTTTTTGTATCTCTAGTTATAATAGCATGGCTCATTAAACTGAGAGAATGCTCTATTCATATGTTACTTAGTATTCATAAGAAGATTTACAACCTATCACCATTAGAAGGTAACTTTTCAAATTATGCAAAAAAGCATTTTTCATATTAATTTTCATGATTAATTATTTCCATGAAAAACAGTTCTTGAAAAAGACAAATTCCTGGCCATTTAAAATTACTATGCTGTAGTTGATTCACTGTTTCCATTGGTTAATTGAATTAATTGTTCTCCCTCTAGCAATGTTTCATATTTATTTTACCCACAACTTTAATCCAGTTTTCATTATATATAAATCCATGGCTACTGTCTTGTGAGAAAATAAGCTATCCTATCCAATAGAACTGCATATCTTTTAAAAAAAAACACTTTTGTATTCTGCTCTAAAATCTGTGAAGAAGGAAGTCTCCTGTTAGATAGTCTTTGCATTTCAGTTTTAAACCTTTCTATTAAAAGGGGAGGCTTAAACAGAATGAAATTAAAGGAAAATTTAAAACAGCCAGGAATATCTAGTTGTACGCTGAATTGTAACATTTTAAAAGCCTGTATTAATTTCTGAAGAATTGAGAATTTATTGTTTTTCAAATAGATGACGATAATATGAGGTTAGATAACATAAAAATACACACCCTTTTTCTCTTTTCACTTTTTAAAAATGTATCTTAGCAGCTTAAATGCACTTTTTTTTAACCTGGAAATTATTTATTGCAGAAATCCCTCAGACAATAACAGAAATTGACAACTGCTGAGTGTGAGCTAAAACACTCACCATGAAATGTGTGTTCTTGAAACTGCTTGTATCCATACATTTGACATGAGTTTTTGGAATGCTGTGTTAGTGGTAGTGCTGGGAAGAATAAGGTAATGTAATGAACATAGAAATAAGTTTTAAAATCATGAGGAAACAGTTGCAAACATTTTCTTATAACAAGCTTGGAATTTTAAATTCCAGATGTGGTTTTACATTAGTGTCTCTTGAGAAAGCAACCTTTCAAAATCAGCCCTGAAAACATAGTTATGGTTGACATATTCCAAGCTAAATAATGGGTTTGCTGGTTGTATCATGTTGGAGGGAAAGTTTAATTTGTCTGTGCAGAGTCTAGGTCCTTATATTATTTAGAGAATTCTTTCAAATTAAGATAACTCCTGTAACAATCGCATAATTGCAAGGATGTGCATAGAGCATGAGGAAAGGTGGAAACAAAGGCTCCCAGACAAGGTAGCAGTGAATGAATGAAAGAGAGAAATAATGATAACATGAAAGTCAAGAAATGCCAAGCAATGAAAAGAATTATATTATCATGCAAAAGTTCTGCTTTTTTCTTTTTAATCTCATGTAGGTGAAAGTATTGTAATTTTTGCCTGCAGCAAATCTCAGATTAGAAATATATATATTTGTTAGTATTGAAAACTGGATATTGCTTTTTTAAGAAATGCCTTAAATACTAAAGGAGAAATCTATATTGCCTGGACAGATAAACATTTCATAAATACATTCTCATGCACTAAAACCAGACAGTAGAGGAAAATAACATGTAAGGGTGTTTCTTACCTTCGAGTTGGAAGGGAACAGATTTCTTCCTGTAGGAAAAACATGGCATCCTCTTATTCCACAGGAGTACCCTAATCACTCTCAGAGGGTGAGATGCCAGAGATGTTCTATCCCACGAAGCTCACTGTTATATTAGGACGATGAGAAACGGGTTTCTCACTCCTGGATTCTCTGTTTGCTTAAATATCATCCCTGATCATGCAAATTCTTTTCAAAGGAGAGTACTTCTCAAATTAAAGACAAAAAATCCTTAAATAAATAAATAAATAGATAGATAGATAAATAAATAAAATTGTAACTAGCTCTACCCTATATCTCAGTGTTAGGATCCACTTCTTATGAGATGTCTCTGCTCAAATTAAGGTGCAAATGAGACCATATGTCAAAGTAAGTCAATAGTAAGGATTTTATTTAACAGTAAGTGTCAGAGACAGAAAGAGAGAGTTGGAAAATGGGGGGGGTGGGGGGAGGAGAAGAAAGAGAGTGAGAGAGAGATTAAGCAAAGATATCACCACCAAGTGGGTCCCTGCAGCTTCCCACAAGTCCTTCTTCACCCTGGTCTGCTCAGTGGTGGGGGTCCCAAAGTGTTCGTCTGGAGGCACCACTTTTATACAGTCCAAGACTCGGGTATCCATTGGGTGTAGGTGCCGTTCTCACAATTTGGTCTGGCATGTGTGCTTCCTTTTTCAGTTTGCAAGGTGGGAATATTGTCCAGATAGCTTATCCAGATCTTCTTGACCAGATCTGGCTTCCTGTTGTCCACAGTCTGCACAGTAGAATTTTTTGACCAGTGTGTTAACTCCAAAAATTTAGGTCTGGAACTAAGTCTTCCTGTTTGGCATGTATGTTTAGGTTCCTGTTGTGGTGACTTATCTTATGGGGACTTCCTTCTATGACAGTGTTTGAGCCCGTTCATTGTGCTCTTTAGGTCCTTACACTCAGCCACTCATCTTTTGTTGCAGGTGGGAAATAATGGGTAAATACAAAGTCCCCAGGAAGAAACATCAGAAAGCAAAGGAAAGGCAATAGATTTTACTCACCAGACACTCGTCTGTGGCCTGAAGGCTAAAATTTGACATTTCCTTACCCTCAAGCTCAGGGAAGCCAGTCTGTGGTCCAGAGGCCAAATACAACCCATCAGTTCTTTTAACCAGACTCTTGAAAAACCTCAGATCATAAGCAGCATTAAAATTACTTGTCCTGTATCTCCTACACAGGTGGTTGTGAGTTTACAACCAGCTTTTCTTCTACCATAAGGAAACATCTCCTTGGACCTCAGCTGTGGTAGTTTAGGGACAGGCGCTCAGAAGATCTCGCGCTGTACGGGAAGATAGGACCCCTATTCTCCCCCACAACCGGCGGCAGCCAATAAGATCAACCAGGTAAATGCAACAATGTAAAGCTGCGGGTATTTAAGATCGCGAAACTGCGCAATAAATCGCCATTACTCCGTCCACCATATTGGTGTCTGCGATTGAATGGTCCGAGCAGCTAATGGGAGCCGTCGTCCCGTACTCGAGCCAGGTCGCCTGCCTTTAAGAAAGGCAACACTCAGCTACTGCCTTTGAACAGCCCCCCCCATAAGCCATAAAATCTAACCAAGTGAAAAGGTGGCCACACATTTCAAACTAAGTTTCTCATGTGAAAAATGGACCTTTAAGCAAATAACTGATGAGTGATAATGGTGTCGTAATTCAACATTAACCATGCTGCAAATCTCTATATGAATTCTGCTCCCAAAGGGCAGCAGAATTAGAAACCCTCTTTTAGCAAACCAGATTTTCAGAGTGGGCAGATGTAATTTTTTAAGTCACGCCATTTACCCTCAACTGACATTCCACTCAAACCAATATATGGCCTTTTACCCAAAGTCATGGTTTCACATGTATTTCAGATTGTAGTGACTGTGTGACTTGCTTTGACAAGCATACTGATGGCTTTGCTGTTAGGCAAGGCAGAACACTGACCTTCTCAAAACCATTTGAAAATAAGCTCAGAAGAGAACATATTAACCCTCCTCTAACCCACAAGCAGTTCAAGTGTACATTACAGAATAATTCTTCTCTGAAACCTTTATGAAAGACAAGTTGCCACAGGGCACTATACTTTGTACGTTCAAGGAAAGATGTAATGCACTGGAGGAGAGACCATCAGATTTCACTAGAGGGCAGGCAGCCCCTCAGTTAGAAAGCATCGTTGCTGCTAAGATGAATTATTGCAAAACATCCCATTGAAGGTATTGTCCTAATGTAGGTGGTTCAATGGCTATTTTCAAGGAATCAATTACCTCAAGCCAATACATTACACTAAAGATTGTCCTGCAAGTCCCAGAGCACACAACAGGTTGGCAAAAGGCAATTTGCCTGCACTCTGGTGAGGGTTGCTTGTGTCAAATTTCATTCCAAGTAAAGACCATGGATATCATGACTGAGTTTCATAAGGGAGTGTTCTATGGCTGGAAATGAAGAGAGAAATATTTTCCCCACAAACCTCCCAGAAATAAGGTGCAGGCAGTAAGAAACAACAAGAAAAAAAACCCCACAGGTTCTTCCCTGAGAAGTTTGCAAGTGAAAAGGAAACCCCCAAGAAAATCTGAATAGGGACAAGAGAAGCAGAACAAGGAGGGAAATACTAATAAAGTCAAACAGATGCTCAGCATAAGTGAAGGCTGTGTATACTGTGTGTACTGTTGTTTGTGAAGATTACTTGACTTCATTTCCATGCTAACAACTGGTGTTGGGAAGAGTATGTCAATAATCAGCTGCCTTGCACTAAGAAGCTGAATGAAGTTCAGTTTCCTTTATAAATTCCTAACAGTAAGTTGCACCAAACTTCAGTGTTGTCTTTTTATTTGTCAGTTAGTATCACCATTAAATACGAGTACAAAGTCTTGGTCAGTCACCTGAACCTATCGTTCCTACAATAAAGCATCTACCAAGCACAGAAGAAAGGGTTCACTTTGGTCCTACTCTGATTTTAAGCACACCAAAAAAACCTTGATAAACAAGCTCATTAGGGACTTGCCTGCCCACCAGGGAAAGTTTCCACCTGGACTTGATAAAAATATGCAATGCAGTTCAGATTTTTATGTTTCGTATTATAATTTAAAGTACAAAGAGATGGGTTTTCTTCTTTGCCTTTTAAAGGATGGACTCAAGTTTATTACCTTAAAATAGAGGTGACTGTACAAATTTGAACAGTTTGAGAAGCACAGAACATCATTTTTTTGTTAAAAGTGTTCTGGCCAACGTGAAGAAATGTGGGTAGCGCTGTTAGGAAAAAACTGGTAAGGCTCAGATTGCACAGATCTTGAATATGGGCTTTATAAAACTAAAACACATTTCATTTGGGTGAGTGTGAATAATAGCATTCTCCAATACTGTAATGTAGTTTACTCTTTCAAAACTAACAGATAAAAATCACTCATAAGGAAACTATTTTACTGAGATATATCTAATGCTAAAAGAGGAAGTAAAAATGGAAAACCTTAACTTCATACCACATGTTTTACAATAATTTTCAGATACCTTTTTTCAGCCATCTTAACTTCCTTGCAGAATCTACTATTAACAAAGTTTTCATAATTAAAACCTGCTAGATATAAAGAATCCATGGGAGTTTAAAGATCTCTGTGTTGTGCTGTCAGTCTTGCAAACAGTGCTCATGCTCAGAAAATTCTCCAATATCTGAGAATTTTCCTAAGAATATTAAAACTGACTGGTGTGCTTTTGAATAACAGATTTCTTGGAATCACAGATTCTCATTCTCTACAGTGTCCTAAATGTTCATGCACCCTTCAAAGCAATATAAATACTTAAATTACTATTTAAAAAAAAAAAAAGCACTGAGGTTTTTTTCAGTTCCCTCTGTATACCTAATTAAACATTTTAAATAATTTCTGCATTCCTGAAGATTAAGGCCAGAGATTATTAGACCTTTTTGTCTGACCTTTGTATCTCAAAAGACATTACATTTCACCCAGATATCTGCAAACCAAACCCCAGAACATTTAGCCATTTAAACCCTATACTCTTTGAGCCTTTGGAGATATACAGATACCCAAACAACTAAGTACTTCTCTTCTGGGAAGTTTGCTCTGGTTGTCGCCTCTTGTTACAGTTGTTCCTTATTTCTAATTCAATTCTGTCTGACTTCCACTTCCAACCACTGGTTGCCACTACACCTTTCACCAGTCAGCTAAAGAGGCCATTAACATTCAGCTGCCCTGCTTCAGTGATGTTGCTCTTTAATCGCTTTTTCAATAACATAAAAAGAACTAGGAAAAGTTCTTCTCCAAGGTATGGATTACATTTGTGACTCTTTTCCAGATGACATCCAGTCTTACAATGCTAATATCTTCAGCGTGTGTCCCCATTGCACTCATCTGTTCACCGAAAAATCCCAATGGCTTGCTGTGAAACTTTAAAAAGTCTGTTGAAGAATCTGTTTCTCTCTCTTGACCATTGAGTGGTTTGATAAGATGTCTAACATCAAAAGTAGCTGCCTGTGAAATGTTTCCCACCCCTCTGACTGTTAAAAGGTGCAGAAAGGCCCTGGACTTCCACAGAACCATGACAAAGAACACCAGAAATGTTATGTCTGGTTCAGATAATCTGAGAAAGTTGATTAATATGTTGCTTCATTTTGTACAGTGGGCATTTTTAATTTAATAAAATACATTGATATACAACTTCACGTGCCACTTATTTTCATGTGAAATTCTATATACTTTATGTTTACTAATTTCAGTTTCAGCTGGCTTCAGAAATACTGTATCAGAAGACAGTTTCATCTAGTAATAACTGAAGGATGATACATTGCAGGGCAATACAGCTAAAAATATGGACAGCTAGAAGACTGAGTTTTGGAACTCACTTTCCATGCCAATGTTAAGTTGGGCAACTTAAGTTTTAGTGCAATCGTATCACACTTCTTTGCAAACATAACAAGTCATCTCTAGTTTGGCAGTCTCTTGAGTCTATGCTAGTTCTGTAATGCACTGTGAAAGGAGTGTAATGTAATTTTTTTGAAAATGAAAATATAGATTTGACAGCACAGTTTTCTTGAGGATATGAATTTGACAGCAAATCCCGTGGCTGTGAGAGCCCTTGCTTGTAATAAGTCACCTCCTGACAACCCCTAAATCACAGACTGAAATGAATGTGAATAAATTACATTGAATATTTCTGTGCTAAAGTTGGGTGCATTTTGCCTTTTCTTCTTTCAATTTCCCTTCCTCCTTCTAGTTTCTTTCTCTTCTGTCATCTTCCACTTTTTTAAAGTATTTTCTTTTGTTTCTTTGCAAAAAAATCTGTGGTTCTAAGAAAGGGAAGGCAGTTCAGCAGTTACTTTTTGTGGTTTTGTTGTGGTTTTTTCACTATAAAAATGCTCTTTTTTTGTCTCCAGAGAGATTTAAGACATGACTAAGAACTTTGTTTAAGTAAGTTCTAACTTACTTTGTTTTGTTTCATCTCTGGTCACTCCCATTTCCCGTCTACTTCTTTATCACACTCTTTCTAATGTTTCCGGTTATAATCATGTCTCCTACCCATTTCTTTCCCTGAATAAAAGTTTACTTTATTACTATTATTAGCTATCTATTCTTCTTTCCCACCATGTTTTTAAATTCTCTCTCTTTTCAAGGCTTTTTGTTTGTTTGTTGGTTTTTTCTGTCTTTGCTTCAATCAGTGTGAATGACAAAGCTGTGGTCAGGAGACTCTTGCCCAGACTTTGGGAGACTGAAGACACACAGCACCACCACTGCCCCAGCATCACCTTCCTTGTCATCCCCCTTCCTGGTCCCAAAACTGCAATAGTCAACTTTCTATAGTACAGGCAAAGAATTATTTACTGCCAAATTTCCTAACTACCACAAAATACTGCATTATTCTTTGTTGAGGTAGGACGATGGCATATTGATGAACCAGCCATTTGATAGCTTTTTGATTAAACACGCAGCCACACACCAAATGTCATCCCAAGGAGCAGGAAACAAGAAGAACATCAATTGTTTCCAAGTCGGACATAGAAAGGGACACAGGAAGAGACACCAGGAAGTAAGGCAACATTACTTCTGAATAACGTGGACAGTGTATTACCAGGAAGAAAATGGACCAATGGGAGTGTTGCTAGTTGGACCAATGGGAGTGTTGCTAGGGCGCATGACTGCCCCACGTAAGAGGGATGTTAACCAATTAGAGAGCTGTATTAGGCGCATGATGCAAATGTATATAAGGGATAGTTAAGTAAATAAAGAGGTCTTTTCACCTGATTCACATTGAATTTGCAAAGTCCATCCTTGATTTCCCCGCAATTCTTCAATCTTACCAATTTAGCATTTTGAACAGGAAACAAATATTGTTTACAGGTAACAAAAGTTTCATGACTAAGACTGTGTTGTATTTTCCCACCTCTGTCTTTTTGTTCAGAGACAACAGCATCCTAATTCGGCAGGCTGGTAAACTGAACTTCTAGGAAAGGCTTGAATTGCAGCTGGTTCTTAGTACTCCTAAGCCCATCTCTCTGCTTTTAACAAAGTTTTAAACAGTTTTGTTCAGGATCTTTTCATATAATTTTTTTCTACTAGATAAGGCATCATTTAAATAAATTTATGGTTAAAAAAAGGATTCTGTAACTCTAAAGCATACTAATTCAATACAGTTTAGCTGAGAAGTTTTCTTGGTTCTAAATAACTTTCTTCTGACATTAATTTAAAGCAATAGAAATTAAAAATACAAATATTGAAACAGTATTCCTTTTGAAATTATTTGGTAAAAAAAAAATAAATTATTTTAATTGAAATATTCAGACTTTGTTATTATTACAGTTTGTGGCACGAAAATTTTTCAAAATCTCAAAAATACCCACAGTGGCAGATGCAACTTCTGATCTTGTGATGAGTTTGATATGTATGCTACTACTGCTTCATTTTTTTTAACTATACAGCTGCATTTATATCCACTGGTTTCTACACCATGGTAATGGATACTAATTCACTTTACCTGCTTGTCAACCTCAGAATTGTTGGTCTTACATTTATCCTGGTTTATTGCACAAAAGTAATTTAATACTTTAATAATGGAATAAATTATACACTACAACTCCAGTTTTAAAAGCCTATTTCATTAAGATTTTGTAATTTTATATTCTGCATAAGATCTACCATGTAACTCCCTGTTGCTCCACTCCAGTAAGTCATTTTACAACTGTATTCAGTATTTGGTGATTATATTAAATTTATTCCAGAGCTCATACACTGCATCATATTAAATATACCTCAGCCAGGTGTTGCAGATTTCATTTACTGAACTATTAAAATCTCATAAATGAACATATATGAAAAAATTAGCTTCTGAAATAGATTTATTAATATTTTGTGTCTATAACTAAAACAATCAGCCACAAATTGAAAAGGGCATAGATGGATAGATAGTATCAACATTCCTATTTCTCATACATAAATTGTACTACTGACTACTTAAAACATAGAAGGGTTCTCACAATGACAATATATCTGATTTATTTAACCACATACTGTCTTTCAAGATGTTTTCTAATTACACTCATGTTCTATATGAGGATTATTTTTCTTTTCTAGTTGCTTCTTTTCTTAGATCCCAGCCAATATCTCTGAAGTCAGTAAGTTGCTCTCCTGAAGCACCCAGCCTTTCTTTCTGGAACAGTGCTGTTTACCTGCCCTGGTTTTGCTGTCTCCAGGGACAACAATGTACTTAAAGCCAGAAAAACGCATAGATACTTACAGACAATTTAGACATTTGGATTCCAACACAACCAGCCACAAAACCTCTGGAGACCACTTTGATACCCACACAGTTGGACACCCTGGCCAGTCTGAGGTGATGGAGCTTCCTAGCTCACACATTAGAACAGCTGGGGTTATTGACTCTCTCATCAGTGGAGCAAGAGAGGCTATGGCTTATGGAGATCAGAAAGGCTGCTCAGCTGGAAGCATGAAGTCTGGACACCAGGTACCTTACTCAAAAACATATTTGTGCTTCCCATAGGGTTGTAAGCAGGCTCTGGTTTGCTTTTGGCCTTCCTCTCACAAACCCCATGAATTTTGCTGTGGCCTGGCTCCAGCAGAAGAAGAGTCACTTCATCCTGGAAAGTCTTCCCTAACAGACTGTGGTGGGGAAGGGATACCCTTTCAAGATGCGGAGCTGGAGGAAGGAGTATGTCTATTTCTGGTGGTACTGTGTCATCAAATGTCCCCTTACTCCTTCCAGCACAACAGCAGAGCTCAGGTCCACATGTGACACCTCTCCACACTGATACCTCTTCCTGTGGATCTGGGAAAACCTACAGAACAAAGTGGAACATCCACATGATCATAACATCATAGAATGATATGGGTTGGAAAGGACCTTTAAAGGCAGGGACACCCTTCCCTAAATCAGGTTGCTCAAAGCCTCATCCAACCTGATCTTGAACACTTCCTATGACGGGACATCCACAGCTTCTCAGGGCTTGTTCCAGAGTCTCACTACCTTCATTCTAAAAAAATATTATAATCAACAACTAGAAATTATGATTCCTCGTAGCCTATTATCTTGCTACCATTATTTCTCACTTCCTACTTAAAAAAACAGACTTGACATTCTTACTCTCATCATTTCTAACCACAACATCCATGTACCTTTTTTTTGTTTCAAAACCAGTTATTGGGGGTATTTTTACCTGGTTTACCTCCTGCTCAAATTTTTTAACACCCACGACTTTACCTCACAAGAATTTTACCCCATGGCCTCTTTTCTCTAATTTAGAACTCAAATGTGCACATTCAATTCATCCTGGCATTGCTAGAGCAATATGACAGTGTTTGCACACTACTAACAGATGTATTTTTGGTTTTCATTTCCACACTTTAAATGCATTCCTGATTTCTCTTGCTTCTGATCCTTCAAATGAAAAAATTATGAACTTAAAGAAAAAATGCTTATCTGTCAGTGAGGATGGCAGCAGCCCAATGCCAGTAATTCTGAATATAGTTATGAATATTTATTGCTGCTGTCCTCTGTTAACAAAAGCAGGAGCACTGGGGTCTGTAGAATGAATATTTCCTAAACAGCACTATACTCTGTACACCTAATAAAGTTATTGTGTTTTGTATATCTACTTTTTTCCCTTAGAATGAAAACATGTCACTTTGTTATATCTCTGAGGTTGACAAAGAACTATTTGTACATTACTAAATATTACTATCTACACTTCTTAGGGTAAAAACCCCATTTCATTATAAAGCAGCTGGCAATCTGTAAAATGAGAGACACTTTGCCTGAAAAGCAGGTCTTAGTATGGATTCCTCAACCTCTGCTGGGATATGATTTCATACACACTTGGAAAGACCAAAAGTAATAAGTAGAAATAGAAGTAGAGATATGAAGCAGAGGAGAAAAGTATTCCATCCACATATAAAAGTATGCATAAGCATTCAGTATTGATTTGTACTTAATATATATACCATATTCTTACAATGAGATATAGCATGGTTGATTTTGGAGTAAGAAACTGCTTCTCTAGATGCAACTGATGTTTAATTAACAGAAGCCTAAAAATGTGTGTATCACATAAACAATCAGTAACACTGGCCCATTTACACCAACAGAAAATTTGTCCTTCATCATTCAAGTTAACCACTTCTCATTATATCATTTCTTTTTTGTTTTTCCAAGTACCTACTGAAGTTTGAAGGTCAGAATATGCCTGACCAATGTATTTGCCTTAGTATACTTTCTTCTGACCTTTAGGTAACTGATGAGTATTTTAAGTAGCCACATGGTTTTCAAGCCTTTCCCATGGCATTTCCTCAGGAAAGAATTAATCCTGATGTTCAGCATTTCTGTATTTCAGACTGCCAGCACTTCAGCTACCATCATTGCTCCAGTTCGCTGATTAGACAAACAGAGTTGGATGAAGTCTGGGGAAGCAGCTGCTCTTGACTGGTTCAGCTTATGAATTCTCATGATCATAGGTTGTTATGGTTTGAAACATTTTGTCTCATCTGAGAACCCGTCCCAGGAAGGAGCTAATATTTATATTCCATAAACCAAAACTTCCTGCTAGAAATTGATAAAAGGTGGAGGAATCAGGAAGTTCGCTCTCTGCTCTTCGATTTTCCTGTTCTCTCCGGCTCCTGCTCCGTTTTTCTGAGCTCCCGGCAGAAGCGGGGAAAAAAGGGGGGGAGAACTCCCCCTATCAGCTTTTCACTCCTGACTGCTTGAAAAGCATCTGAGGAATGCTTTGAACTTCCATCGACTTTTTCGCAGCTGAGAACTCTCTTCTCGGAATCTCAGACTTTCGGCATCTTCGGGTTTTGTATATATTTATTTTGTATTTATTCTTTTCCTTTTTTTTTTTTTTCCTCGTTTGTTATTNGGGCGGGGAAGGGGAGAAGGGAGAGAGAAAGAAAAGGCAAACTCTGTCTCTGCTTTGTACTGCAAAACCGAGACATAGGTTTTAACCTTATTTCAGAAATGTCCTCAATTTCCCAATGTCTGTTCTTTAACTTCAGGCATGCTGATCTGCCTCAGTGACAAATGTCTCCATTACAACAGATTCATTTTATTTTCTCAGTCTCAGTCCACATGTTTAAAAGGTCTTAGAGATTTAGGAACTAATAGAGCTAGGCAAATACAGCAAGAAATGTCAGTGAATTATTGGTTCAATATTTTTTAATGAACTCCCTTCATCTGTGTCCAACAATAGTCCAACACATGGGTTTCACAGCTGGCAGAGCTAGAGAATCAGCAATTTTTAAATGACTGTTGGGGTCTAACATCAAGATTCACTTTCCATAAAATATTTGCACCAGAAATCAGATTTTAAAAGCTCTAAGAATTTAATAGGGGATTAGTGCACTCCTGATAGTATAAAAAGTTAAGGAAGAACTGCAGCTGTATTAGTCAGATGCAGGTCACCATTCCCAATATAAGAATAACCACCTAAAATTCAGTAATAGATGCTGAGCTAATGGCCTGTTTTGGCCCTATAAATGCTGTTATCACTCTGTCACTGCCTGTGGCAGAGTTTATTTCTTTTCATGCCAGTCACCTGTGAACAGCAGGCTAAGCCAGATCAGAAGACACAGACTGGTACTGTGCCTTCTGCACGCCTAACAGCACGGTGGTGAGCATGGTGGTACTTTACTTCTCCTCAAAGCTGTTTGCAGAAGGTGCTTTGTGGACTGGCTGTGGACTGGGACTTGTGAAAAAGAATGATAACAGTGAATGGGTCCCTTCCATCCCCTTCAGAGAGGGCAAAAGCATGTTGACTCTACATGGTAGTTGGCTATACAAACACACCTACTTCTCATTTCCATTTCTGCTTAAGGCACCACAAGCAGTACTAGAGAATGCACCTTTTTTCATAGCAGGCATTTAACTTGCTTTAAAATCTGAAGGCTCCTTGAAAGCCTTGTGGCAGCTTGAGAGGTCCATCAGTTTAATGCAAACAAGATTTATTTGTCTCCAAATCAGAAGCAGCAACACTTCAGTAAGCACTGCAGTAATCTGATCTGCAAGGGCATCTTATTTAAAGATTTCATAAGTGGCTCATTATCTATGAATGGGCTATGGGCTATTTTCCAATTAATCTATCCTTTTTTTTCAGGCCTGCATAGTAAGAATAATAGATCAAAAGAACATATATATTCATCTTGCTTCAAGTGGTTCTGTATGACGCTAGCAATTTTCTCTGCTCTGGAGTGGTTTCTTTCTTTTCTCTTCTTTCACTAGCCTCCTCTAGCCTGCCCTGAAACATATGTCCGATTAGGGTGTCCATGGACTTCCATTGCCCCATAAGCTATTTGTAGCACAACACTGAAAGGGTTTTTCTTCTCCAAAGCAGAAACATTCTCTGTGGCTACAGATAGATTAAAGAAAGTCTGAAGAGTAGAAGAGGATGGGGAGAATCTCAAATTCTAAGAACAATGAAATAAAGCACCTCCTCACTGGCAACCTTTAAAAATTTTAGAAGAGAAAAGAATTCAGCATTCATTGTTTTAACCAATAGTTTTTCATGAGTAGCCCAGCAGCTCTTTTATTCCTGACAAGGTAGTGTATCAGATGTAAATTCAAACCTTGAGGAAATATTCACCTAAGATGTCAAAACCTGTCATTGTCCAAACAAAATATAAAAAACAGTATAATCAATTTCTAGTTAAAAAGCAACCAAATAACACACTTACCAGCTTACCTGGTAAAAAATTACCAAATTTAAACAGAAATAATTCCACACTAGTTTGCTAATGCCCAGCATAAAAATGTCACTATAATTTATTTTATTTATGAATAGACATCTAGTGTTTTGTCATGTTTTAAATACATTTCCTGTAGCCAGATTCAATCATTTACAGGAATAAGTTACAGTGTTTTGACACAAATGCTTTCCTGGCACTACACCTGTAAAAAAGTTCTTGACTTATTCTGATGGTGAGTAGTGACAAACAAAGAAAATGAAATAAATGACCAGTGAAATAAAGGTGACCCACCTGGTAGATGAGGGAAACCAGTAGACATCGTTTATCTGGAGCTCAGTAAAGCATTTGATACTGTTTCCCACAACATTCTCCAGAAGAAATTCGCTGTTCATAGCCTGGATGGGAGTACTCTGCTGGGTCCAAAACTGGCTGGATGGCCGAGCACAAAGAGTGGTGGTAAATGGAGTCACATCCAGTTGGTGACCGGTCACCAACAGTGTCCCCCAGGGCTCTGTACTGGGGCTGGTTCTGTTCAATATCTTTAGTGATGATCTGGATGAAGGCATCGAATGCACCATCAGTAAATTTGTGGATGACACCAAGTTGGGCGGCAGTGTTGATCTGCCTGTGGGTAGCAAGGCGCTACAGAGGGACTTGGACAGGCTGCAGCAATGGGCCGAGGCCAATTGTATGAGCTTCAACAAGACAAACTGCTGGGTCCTGCACCTGGGCTGCAACAACTCCCTGAAATGCTACAGGCTTGGGGAAGAGTGGCTGGAGAGCTGCCTGGCAGAAAAGGGTCTGGGGGTGCTGGTAGGCAGCCGGCTGAACATGAGCCAGCAGTGTGCCCAGGTAGCCAAGAGGGCCAATGGCATCCTGGCCGGTATCAGCAATAGTGTGGCCAGCAGGAGTAGGGAAGTGACTGTCCCCCTGTACTTGGCATTGGTGAGACTACACCAAGAATACTGCATTCAGATCTGGGCCCCTCACTACAAGAAGGACATTGAGGTATTGGAGCAGGTCCAAAGGACAACAAAGCTGGTGAAGAGTCTGGAGC
>VZRW01006407.1:0-15766 GCA_013398125.1 Aegotheles bennettii | reverse complement strand
CCATCCCTGGAGGTATTCAAAGAACGTTTGGATGTGGCCCTTGGGCATATGATTTAGTGGTGGACTCAGCTGTCCTGGGTTGATGGTTGGGCTCGATGATCTGGAAGGTCTTTTCCAATCAGAAAAAAAAATAAAAAATAAGAAATAAATAAATAAAATTATATTAAATTATAGTGAAACACTATTTTTGACAGATTGAGAAAATTTTCTCAGAACACTAGCCAGTGTTTCATTTTTTGCCTCGTTAGCTGTCACACAGAGAATCTGTCCTGTGCTAGAAACACTGCAGGTCTTTAGCTACTCTTACAAAGCATGGAAAAATGGTTTTCATACCAAAAACTGGATATTCAAACTTTGAATTATTTTGCTATCTTGGTGAACGGCTAAAACATTAAAATATGCAATTAAATATAACATCCTGCAGTTGTTATGTGCCCTTTGATTGGACTAAGAAAGCTTTTCCCTTAAACTTTTCTCCCCATCATTATTCATATAGGCAAAGAGGTTTTGTTCAGAAAAATCTTTGGAAGAGTATCATGGTAAGAACACAAGCATTCGCATGAACATGAATATTTGCTGGTTTTGACCATTTATCATTTATTACTCACTTCAGCTAGATGCACAAAATAAGAGCTGAGGCTCACATAGCACCCTGTGTAAATGCCAAAGTCTAAGATGTCAATATTCAACACCACAGGCACACAGAGCCACTGCCAAATCTCTGTATTCCCAGAACTGCCACAATGGGCTGATTTCTCAGTTTGTCAGCAGAGCTACTGTATATAGCTTTATAAGAAGGATTCACATTAAGCCATATTTCATTTTTCTTAAAAATAAGCATTGTGAAGTTATTTAACTGACTAGCTGGTATGGTAAGGTTCAGTAGCCTAAATATAGGTGTCTAGTGTAATTTTAGATGCTGTGAATTATCTTTTCTGTCTTTAGTTGCTGCCACAAAAGGGTGGAGGTCTGTTGTGCCTGTCATATCTGCCTACCCTGGGCAGATCTTGGGGGCATCTCAAGCAGCACAAGCAGCCTGTTCCAGGCAACTGAGTCCCACCTCAAGAGACGGCTCTGGGGTGAGATGAACTGCTGTCCAAGCATGAGTGACCATATTGACTGTGACAGGAGCTTAAACTCCTGACAAATGCCTACTTGTAGAAACTTAAATTTTGATATCTTCTTTCTGAACTGAATCCCACCCAAAAGCTTCCCTTTGTTCTGAAACAAAACATTTCATTCCAGAAGAGTCTAGGAAAATGGAAAGGCTGTACTGCCACCAATGCCAGAAAAAGAAAAGGCTCTATTTTTCACACTGTTTTTGGATTTATGGCATTACAGATTTGTTTTCTTCTGCTGCTTTTGAGGACTGGAATTCATACGTTCCATTTGCAGATGTGATGTATTGGGAAGTACCCTCCCTCTTTTCAACCAACAGTTCCAGTAGTTGTAAATCAACCCTGGAAATCCATCATTATCCAGGGAGTGTCTAAAAAGCTAGACAAGAGTGTCATTTTAATGTACTTTTATGCTGTTTGTGACTGTATGAGTAGTTTGCACCCAGATGAGTAGCTTTAATAGGAAAGACTTGATCTGAAGTTTCACAAGATGAAGCATCCAGGCATTTTAAGATATTCACGCCCTACAGCTCACTCCTACCTTGTGCTGTGTGTCATTGCTCTTCTGCGGGGCCAGAATAAACACTTGTGTGCTTGCACTATGAAATGGCTTGGGGAACTACCCAGCTCAAAAAAAAAGCCAGACATTAAAGAGGGGGCTATTTTAAAGCCAGATCAATCCCCTGACCCAGTTTGTAGGAAGCAGAGCTGGAAAGAGGGTGCATAAGGATGAGGAGGGACAGAAGGTCTGGAGGGAGAATGAGAGATGGAAGAATAAGGCAAGAATATTTTAAAAGAGTTTTGTAATGCATGGCTTTGACATGTGAAACCGCAGTCTCAAGTAACCTCGTTTCTAAATTGGCTGTAGCCTGGTGGTTGGTACATGTACATGACAGCTAAAACACCCTCACTGAACTCCACTCTGTGATTTCAATCAGGAAATGTTCTGCCCTCTCAGATAAATGCCTTAATGGAGTGAAATTAGATGGAGAATGTACTGCATTTGCAGGGATTTCTGGCTCTGAGGTGTCTCAAGGACTGCTGGAGTTACTAAGCTTCTCTTCTAAGGCAGTCAATATCCTTGCTTCTCTGCAGGAGATGAAAAGCCAAAATGTGCACAACTTGGGCACAGAGTATTTTTGAAATCCTGGGGGAAGGCTATGCTGGGCAAGCTCACACCTCACAGTGTGTCAGTCTGGCTGCATGTCTTGCCAGAGGTCAGTTCAGCTCTGGTGCAAATGTGACGGTGCCAGGTGATGGAGGGGCACCCTGTCCTATGTAGGGTCTCTCCTTCTCTGACCAGGACACACCGCACACTGGCTGTACCACCAGCCTCTGCGTGCATAGTGACAGTTACTGAGTCCAGGCTGCCGGTCCCCTAATTACCCAGCCATGTGGACAAGCTCTGCTTTCTCAATCTGGAGAACACCTCCCGGCAGTATTAATGGAATTAAAAATATAAACGTATATTATGCTTCCTTCCTACCCACCCGATAGCCCCATGCCTGCTTGCTCAGACTTCACATGACAAGAAGTGACAAGACTATGGCAAGAACTAAGCAGTTTAGAGCTAAAAGGGTCCCAGTTTTCAGGTTCACTTGGCCTTTATGGTACCCAGGGGGTCACTGATGGGTGATGTGGTCACACCTCAAGCTGCAGCTCTTTGTTCACACATGCTTTCCTCTGCTAAGCTGATGTTGTTGCATGAGATAAATTTGACAGTTCCAGAATAAAAGCAGATTTGCCTCCAAAACCATCATCTGCTCCTAATTTCCTCTTCAATTAGAGAACAGCTCAGAGGATCAGAAGAGAACAATAGAATCTCCCCGAGGAGATAAGTTTACCACACACTGCACCCCTTCAACCATTTGCTTTGCTATCATGGTGTGCATTTTATCTTGACATGAGCTGGAAGCCTTAATTATGATCTTATGTCTTCCATTGTTTGAAGCAAATGATTAAGTGACTTATAAAGACAATTAGATATGGATCTGTTCTAACTAATCTCTTTCCAAGAGCAGTATCTTATTAGACACACTAGGTCTTTTTTCAGAGGGAGATGAGGGGTGATGGAGAGGGGAGAGTTACCTTTGAAATACTATTTCAGGGGCTGAAAAGATGGGTAATTAATTGTCATTGCTCAACCTTCTTTCGTTTTAACCAGCTACCTTGTCTGCACCTCCCACACTCAAACACACCCAGTTAAAACCAGAGCTACAAGAATCACAGAAAGTAAATGAGAAGGATAGCTCCAAGGCACTGTTTTGTGAAATACATTTATCAGCTGCTTTTCAGGAGCTGGACAAGATCACACTCTGTGATGGTTTGCTCTGATCAGCAAGTTCTTGCATCTGGGGATAAAGGAGGAAGCCTGGCCATTCATTTGCTTTGAGCTGGCCTTACTGGCTTCAGGATCTCATCACCTGTCTGTGCAGTGGGACGTTCATATATTTTATATCACATCACCTTTGCACTGAAGAGATCATTAACCAACTCATTACACCTAAATGGAATAATACCTTCAAAACTAGAAGAAACTTCAGATTTTTTTCTTCCTCTGTCATTCCTACAAATGCATGTGTATTTTTGTTAACTCACAGTTTAATGCTGCATTTCTTGACCTCTTGGTGGTATTTGTGGAGAATTAGATTTTTGTCATAGCTGATGAGACTAACCTCAGTTATATGACTAAAGATGACAATTAAGACCATAACAATTAAGCATAACAATTAAGGCCATTAAAAAACATAAAGCGTACAAGTCCATCAACACTTTCGAAAAGAGTTTCTGTGTTTTAACAAAGCAAAAGGTCATTATAAACAAATATGATCTGTAGATAGCAATGGAGCCAGCTGTTTTGCCTTGTCCTTTCAATTTGTATTCACACCTAGTAGAAAGAATATTTAATATGTGATCAGAAGTTAGTGTAAGAGACTTTGGAGCTATGTTTTCCAAATGAATAATTTAGTATAAATAAGTTGCATAAAAGGACAACAATAAAAATACCTTTGTTTGCTTTGTGTATGGGCATAGTTAGATACTAATACATTACTTAGTGAAGAGACTTCTAAGCATTAGGGATACACAACACAACTATGAGGGCATCTGTCAGTGTCCATTGTGATATGCCAAATCTGAATTATAAACTACCCTGAAATAAATGGTGCTTTAGTCTCAACTAGAGAAAACCAAAGGGAAACACAATAGTAATCTTCAAAACACTTCAACACCTCCTACTAAAAAGAAAATAAATTATTCTCCAGGTAGACTGATGAAAGGATTAAGTGTAACAGGTTTACATTGGAAATTCAGGAGGTGGGACAAGAATAGTTTCCTAACAGCACAAGTGGCCCATCACCGGAATAGGTCACGTGGGGAGATAATGAGCTCTTTTTTACTGGTGGTTATTACAAAGTGTTTGGACAAATTTCTGTCAGAACTGGGTCAGACACAACATTTCCAGCTGGGAGACATCCCAGGAAGTCAAAGCTCAGTCCAATCCTACTCCAAGGTCAAAACTGATGCAGAAAATTATTGTCAGCCTCCTCCTCCTCCTCCCAGCAGTACTGGGGCATTCCCCATGTCCCAGCCCAGGGCGACAGGAGGAGTGTGAGTGAATGCGTCTCCTGTCTGTAAACCACTCAGAAGGGCTCTGTTGTCCATCAATTGGGCTTGACAAACGTTGCTGAGATAGATTTAGTTGCTGGAGTCTGAAATAGCTCTCTCCTCCCCTCCCAAAACTAATATATACTTAATGAATTATGAAAAGAAGTAAAAATCAATTTTCCTTGCCAGCTACTGATGCACTAATGGTTGCTTTCCTCTTCTAAATTGTTTATAATTAGTCTTCCTTATATATGTTATCTGTTAATCTAAAGATGGCACGTCTGGTTATCCTACTGCTATTAAATCATGATAACAAGAGCTGTAACACTGACAGTCTAATTCTTTTCAAGAACTATCTCTGAGATGGAGGTATATAGAATTTTCCTAAAGTTAGAAAAACATTTCCACATCAAATTAGTACTTATTTTAGTTGCCACGTGTTAGCTAACATAGTAATGCACACAGCAAAAGACCAAAGTATTTCTGATACATGTGTCTAGAAATACAACATTCAAAAATACCTTATGGCCACTGAACTTTATATATCACAAAACAACAGCTTAGGTGCTCTTCTGAATCACTTTAAACACCAATCTGGATCTTAGAATATCTCTGCAAATTTTGTCTATATTTTTTGGGCCCACAACATCTGTTTCCCACTCTCAAATAAGAATAATGTATTTTATTCTCTTTCCCTATATCCCTAAACTTTGCTGAAGTTTCTGAATTCCAAGAGGCATATTTGCAAATTAAAATTGATAGAAAACTTTGATGGTTCTAAATGTAATATAGTATAACACAGTGTCTGAATTATGTGACCTTGCTTTATGAACCTTAATGTGCTAATAAAGATATTTAAAACACCAAATTTTCATTTCTAGTTAAGTAACAAAAAATGCACTTTAATCTTAAGAAAAAATATAAACTACTTTGATCAGATATTTTTATAAATTCTTTTTATAGATGCAGGTGAACAGCTTCAGAATGAGAACCCTTGGGAATTTTAAAATCATTTCATGAAAGACCTTTTCTTGTGAAAAGAAATGTTCAAGTTTCTAGGCTGGATTTCTTGCTCTGGCAAATGTTCCAGCAATTTAGAAAGACATTTCAAACATGCAAAGAAGGAAAAGTGTTCTCCTAAATATAGGTTTTGAGTGATTCTATAGAACAACAGGGAGTTTGGATTCTCTTCCTAGCTGGAACTGCTTGAAGACATCTCACCTATCTAGTTATGCTTTGCAGCGTTTTAAGCAGAAAATAAAAATACTTTGTAACACATTGTAGCGGGTTGAGCTTGGCTGTCCACCAGGTACCCACCAAGCCGCTTTATTAATTCTTTTGTTGTTTTTGTCAATTTAATCCAATACTTATATAAAATCCCTTATTTATACTTTAAACTTTTCCCCTCAACTTAATAGACAGAGGGCAGACTGCAGCCTTGTTATATCTAGAAGGGATTGTAAATGCCCATTGCTATCTATAGCCTTCTGCTCAAATGCAGCACTTGGAAATTTCCCAAATGAACAGCTAATCCTAGGTAGAAATAATGTTGTCCTTTCTCTGAGAATTGGCTTGGCTCAAGTTCTACAAGACCTGTCAAATGAAATAAAAAATGCCCCAAGAACACAGAGCACCAGTATCTTTAAATTACATCCTAGTAACGTGAAGTAAAATATTACGAAGCTGTATCTAAACACAGGCATGGGGTAAACGCCTTTCCACACTGGTCAATACTAGTCAGGAAGAAAACTTGTCTCAACAACAGTAAACTTTTCCTACAGTAAAAAAAAACAAAGCCTTGGAGCAGCTTTCGAAGGTTACCTGGGGTCTTTGCTTATTTACTGAAATGTGGGCTGGTATAAATTTACCTCTTTTCTTCTCAAAAAGGATGTTCTGGGACTGGCAAAGATATGACCAGACCTTTCTGGTTTAAGAGTCTTTAACCTTTCGATAATAGAATTGTTATAATTCACCTTCTTTTCTTCAGTGATTTTTAGGTGACCTGAGACCTATATCTTCCTTTGCTGCCACTTCCATGTTTCTCTCCAGAAACATGAGTTGTGCATTAACTGTGACCTATCAAGTTTTCTGTTCAATAAAAGCAGCAAATTGTATTTTTTGGAGGTTACTTCCTCTGCATAGACTTCAGTGAGGTGATGGCATCTGAACTGCCTAAACACAGTGAATAGGTGATTATTTTGTATGCATCCAGTTACCATTCAAACCCATTAGCTCCACAAAACTGGTTCCTTGCCAGTTTGTCAGCCCCCAAAAGGGTGTGCATTACATGAAGCAAAACCAAGGCTCCTGCATCTAAGCTTGCCCCTTCCTCAGTCCAGAAATGTCAAATGCTCTGCTTTCTGAGCAGCTGTGGGTACTCAGCATATTGAGAAACTACAGAAATGCAATTTATGAGAAGCTACTTTGGCTTCTCTGGCAAGCTCTGCTCCTGACATTATATGTCAGCAGCAGCTGAAGAGGAAGACAAAGAGCATTGCAGTTTTACATGAATTTGCTCTGCGTAAGGACTCTAAAAAAATGAAAAGGACATTAATTCCTGACTTTCTTCTGAAAAACTTTCCTTCTTTGTGTAAAACAGGCTGATAGAAAACATCAGGTGATATTATAAATATTGCTGTCCAACAGATTGCTATTTCTACAAGCTGAAGCATACCAGCATGGCATTATATGAAAACAGGCTGAGCACAGTTTTTCCCTTGCATTTTATAGAAAAAGTAATTGTTTTCTTTCTTAAAAACAAAGAAAAAACCCCTAACAAAACAAAAAAAACCATCACCTTCAGATGCTATAATAGACAGAAACAAGTTCCTAGATACAAGCCTTGTCATTTTTTTTCCAATTATATATGTCAGGGCACAGCACGGGCCAGCTGACAGTTGCTCAGTTTAAAAGCATCTCCCCTGGGAAGAGGGTCAGCACTGGCTGGGGCATCCCAGCAGCACAGCCTGGGAACCTGGGTCCAAGGTCACCAAAAGAAAGGGCTGCCCTTGCCTGCTCTACCTTGGAGCTGGCACCTGAACCTCCAGGGCGTGTCCAGGGCCCTGATGCTGCACTTCACGTGTACTGTCCAGTGATGCTGAGGAGAGGAGTGCACACAGACAGACAGAGGTCTGTCCTATGCATAGAACACATAAACCAAAACTGAACTTCTGCCTGACACTCCTCTCCTAGCTGTTCACTGTTGTATTTTATAGCTGCTCATATGTTAAGCTAAATTCTGTATTCCACCTGTGCTTTGTCTTGATAACTGCCATCCCAGTGATTAGTATCTATATTTCAGGAGTGGAGAGGTTTTTCATCATTTTAATTGCTGTCTTGGGTCCTGCTCCTGAAAGGAACTTTGCAGAGGCCCAGGGTCCTAATTTTCTGGGTAGACAGACACTTAGATGGAAAGGCCAGAAGAGAGAGCTTATCATACAAGTCACAAACGCAGCCATCATTCTTCCTGGAGATGTGAAGTACAAGACAACTCTCCAGAAAAAGGCAAAGTGTGCCAAGCACGTTAAGGATGGTGGACAGCGTTTTCAGAACTGCCCATGGAAGGGTGTTGAGGAGTGAGCAGTAGGGAAAGGAGCAATAACAGGACTCCAAACTGCAGCAGCTCCTCCTCACCAGCTTCTCACATGCAAGTTTTACTTTATGCTCAGGATGCTGTGGTCAAGTTTAACCTAAACATGAGCCAGCAGTGTGACCAGGTGGCCAAAAAGGCCAACAGCATCCTGGCTTCTGTTAGAATTAGTGTGGCCAGCAGGACTAGGGATGTGATTGTCCTCCTATACTCATCACTGGTGAGGTCACACCTCGAATACTGTGTTTGATTTTGGGCCCCTCACTACAAGAAGGACATTGGAGTTCAAAAGTCCAAATTCTTTGCAGTGTGTCCAAAGAAGGACAATGAAGCTGGTAAAGGGTCTAGAGAACAAGTCTTATGAGGAGCAGCTGTGAGAACAGGGGTTGTTCAGTCTGGAGAAACGGAGTCTGAGTGGAGACCTTATTGCCCTCTACAACTACCTGAAAGGAGGTTGTAACAAGGTGGGGGTAGGTCTCTTCTCCCAAGTAACAAATGATAGAACAAGAGGAAGTGGCCTTAAGTTGTGACAGAGGAGGTTTAGACTGGATATTAGGAAAAACTCCTTCACCAAAAGGGTTGCCAGGCACTGGAACAGACTACCCAGGGAAGTGGTTGAGTCGCCATCCCTGGAGATGTAGATATGGTGCTTAAGGACATGGTTTACTGGTGGGCTTGGCAGTGCTGAGTTAATGGTTGGACTCAATGATCTTAAAGGTCTTTTCCAACCTAAATGATTCTAAAAACCCACTTCCAAAATAGCTTTTAAAAAGCTAGGATTCAGGAGATTACACTCTTCAGCCTTGAGATGGTAAAGCATAAGAAAATTTTTTCAACGTGTGACTGAGGACAATACTGTGCTCAGAGAACAGTGAGTGCTCAGCAAATCATTGAGTTTTGACACAATCAAAGCAACTTCAGTCACAGAGCAATTGCTCAGTCAGTCTGATTCAATTGCAGATGTCCTGGCAAATAGCAGGATGCTAAATGCAGAGAGCTATGAACCATTCAGTTGTTTGTAAATGGCCTGTTTGCTACAATAAAGAACTGAGGGTCAATAGGGGACTACTGGTATTTATTTATTTCACTTTTAATAAAGGCAATTCATTCAGACCATTAGGTTATATATCCAACCAGCCCTAGAATCATATCAACTTCTCAGAATATCCTCCATTTTTCTTACTGCTTTTAACAGGTTTTTATATCTTGTTTTACATATTATGGTAAATCCCTCACAAGGGAATTTCTTCCTCCAAGTTAAAATATTGTCCATTGTAATGAAGTTCCTGTCCTTTCTCAGGTGTTATGATATTACAAATAACTACAATAGCAAGTCAAATTTCTTGCTTCTGTAACTTCATTGATTTAAAAGTGTTCAACTGCAGATAATCTGGGATAATAATTCCCTCCAAGTGTTTGCAGATAAAACCACTAAGATACAATAGCAGCAGATTCACTATCAGAATATACAGGAGTAAAACTATTTTTATTTATATCTGTGTAGAGTGATCCACTTTGAATCATCATTAGGCTACCTGTTGTTTGAATCCAGCCATAGGTTTTTGATAACACGGTACTTTTTGAGATAACCCAAACAGAAGATGCTCAGTGGAACTCTTTCATAAAGTGTAAACAGAGGACATACCCAAGAAAGGTCACTGATCTTCACCTCAGGCATGTTTATGTGGGGTGTGGGTTTTTTTATTCAGGCTTTAGAAACTGGTGTAGTAAACAGGAGGCATGAAGAGGTAATATCTGTTTTAGATCTGAGCAAATTCAGTCTTTGGATAGAGTCTATCCAGTTCTATTAAAATCAATGGGATTTACCCAAAAAGATATGGCATTTCCACTTATGCTTAAGTTTAATATGGCATATGATTTTTTTGGTGTTGCCTTTGGCTTCTGCTTACATTCCTGTATGCTCAGATACTTGACACGGATTGTCCTTACTAACCATCTGCACAGCAGTCCAAGCTCGGGCACGTTTAGTGCATGTGCTTTACTTTGCAGGTGGTGACTTAGTGCAAAGATACAGGCTGCTGCTGGAGAAGCTGTCAGAAATGCTCTTGCTAACACAGGTACCTGTAAGCAGAAAGTTTAAGTCACATTGTTTCTTCTGACCCCAAATCATTATATCTGGACACCTTTTCTGGTAAATTTGAAAGGCTTTTGTACACAGCTATGCATGACTACAATTATTCAGATTTTTATACCAGCATTAGGAGTATTTAAACAAATATTTAGTATGGCAAAGCTCAGCCGCGAAAAGATCTTTTTGCGGGGTTGATTCCACCCTGCCACAAACCTACCGGCTAAAGTTTGTTTATGCCAAGGATGATTATGTATGTTTTTTTTTACTTTAAATTAAATACAGATGATAATTACAATGAATCACTTCAAAATGGCTGCATAATTTAAAAATGCAATTAAGTGAAAAGTGTATTAGCTTTCAAAAAACGTTTAGATGGCTCTAAGCGTGCTACCATGGCATAGATTACTGCATTCTTGTGACCACAACTGATACTAAGGACCATGTTTTAATGATGTTCTAATGATTCATCATTGAGGACATTCTGATGACTCAATATTCTGGTAGATTAAGTGAATTTACAGAAAGATATCCTTTGGGGGAAAAGCCTTCTATATGTCTGAATAAAACTGCAAAAAACTTCAGAAAGATGGATGGTTGTCATCATTTCTAGATGTATTTCGCTATGTAATTGCTTTCTCACTAGTGTCACAAGTTTGAATCTGCAAAAATAGGGTTCTGTTTTGCATGAGGAACCAAAGCTTAGGGATTGAAATGCCCTGCACCCAGACATACAGAGTGTATGATCCTCTGTAGCTCCTGATGAGGTATTTCGAAAAGGTGTGTTCATGTCCTTTCTCAAAGCCATGCGTCCCTGGCACTCATCTGCCCCAGAAAGCAGGCTGAGGACCACCTTGGAAGTGAGGGAGAGTAGAAGTGTATCCCTGAGCTGGAGAACAGGGAGCAGATGTCTCTAGGAAGAGGGACTAAAACCCAGTGGCACTGGTGAACATCTGGGTTGGCCAGCCACTGATCCGTTCCCTACTTGCCATTTGTGTGGGTTTCACTGACCAAGTATATGCAACCACAAACCAGTCAAGAAACGGAGACCTGGTTTTTGGAAGCAGCCTGCACCCCAAGAATGTGACTGGAAAAAGAAACATCATTTCTCATCACTCTCAGCTTCTAACAAATGTGTGTGGAAATTAAATGCACTGCTTAGACTCAATAGCCAAAGTTCCTTTCAGACTCAATGAATAAATTACCAAAAAAAAGATGGACATTTGTAGTGGTAAAGAAACTTGTCATCTAAATATCCGTGCTAAAATAATCAGAAGAAGCATGGTACAACAGAAAAGATACCCAGGAGGTATTTATATAGCTTCAAAGACCAATGGCACATTAAATACAATTAATACATCTGCTGCTTGCTCTACTCATACATTCAATAATGTAAACAGGTACCTTATATAGACAGCAAGAAATGCATGCCCAGAAGCTCACTGTGTTATCTCTCCCTAGACATGCCTGTGCTATGCCCATTTCTCCTTGCTGCTGTAAAGGTGCTGAGAGCATCCCTCCTCCTAGGGTTTGGCTGCTGGGGCTCAGGGCCAGCTCCCCACAAGTGCAGCTGGGGCAGCCTCATCCCTCAGGGAATGTGAGAGGCTCCCATGCAGCCTGCAGGGTGGCTGTGACTGCAGCCCCACCCTGGACCAACTGCTTCCCATATATACCCAGGAATGGGACCTCCTGGCCCCACCGCGGCAGGACCAGCCAGGGGGCCACAGGGTATGGGCTGACCCCATTATCACCTCCATCCAGTCCCCCTGTCATCCTCAGCCCCCACAGGGTACCAGGCCCCCTGATGTGTGGATTACAATAGCCTGTGAAATTTGCTTTGTTATGTTGTTTCTCCATTATTATACTACAGATTAAAAAAAAAATAAACTGCTGAGAGTGCTAGCATCAAACGACAATAACTTCCCTTGAAATGGATAGTAAATCTTCTTATCTTTTAACTTGATATAGTAGGCATAACATTAAATAAAATTAATATTGCTACTGCTTGGTCTACTTATACATTCAGTAATGCAAACCTGGGCCTTATTTGAGATTATGTATAAATTTAATATACATATTATTACAACCAGGTCACTTTGGAATAATCTCTTTGATTGATTGCAGGGAGGCAGCATGTGGAAGTAAAAAGTAATCTTGTATGGAAAACACAGTATCAGTCTACACAGAAATGGCACAAGAGCCTGTTTTCAAGTCAGAGTATATAAATGGCAACTATTGGACATTTGCTTAAACAGCACTTCCAAGCATGCCACTTGTTTACCGTAATAAATCAGTTCTTCTGGAGTCTATCCTTCCTGCCATGTTTGTCAGTCTAGTATTGGAGTACTTAACACACACCCAAACACCTTTTGGCTTTTGTCTTCAGATGAATTCTATTACCTGCTCCTCTGCTTTGTGCTATCAAAATAATAAGCTATCAATCAGGATGAGAATATCTTATTAATAAAAAAAAAAAGAAATAACAAAATCAGTATTCTCTATAACATTTCTCCTCTGTACAAATTGCAACCAAGCACTGTGATGTAACTGACAGCTCGGGAAGAGAAATTTCCCATACAGTATGTTCATGGACAAAAGAGATCAAAGCAGAAAGCACAGGCTTCTTTGCACTGTGCACCATCCAGTGTCAATACTTTAGTTGGTGCTGGTCACCAACATTCATGCATCTGCATCCATGACCTAATTAGCTGAATATTTAAATATTAGTATACTTGTATTACATCTATTGCATTTTTTAAATCTGAAATGGCTGTGAAACTTTAGCAGATCCAAGACACCACTGTGCTCTTCTCTTCTGACTGGCAAGCAAAAGCCATTGGATACTGGTTCAAACAAAGCAGTGATGAAGCATCTCCTCAGGTAACTACCTTGTTTCAAAAACATTTCAAGGGAAAAGGAACCTGTTGCAACCTCTAAAAAATTGCTCCAGCAGATATTTGATCTGGCTATGGAAAAAAAGCCTACTTGTCCTGATTTTTAATTTTGTCAACTGGCAGCTAGTGAATGTTGGTGTTCCACTGTCTTGCTGGTTTGAAGAGCTCGCTGTCACACTAGCTGTTCCCCCCATAGGTCTTCATGGACAAATAATTCTTCAGCCATTCCTTTGGTATGCTCAACAGACTTCCTCAAACCATTGTTTCTTACACATTTTTCTCTGATTCTTTCAGAGTTTTAAGAAGTCTTCCCTGAACACTACAGGTTTTCAAGAACTTTCTTTAATCATTAACACAAAAACTGTCTTCCATTGTGTTCACATTAATATCAAATAGGTGATAGAGTCACTTTGTTGTTATTCAACATTTCCTTGAACAGATGCCCAAGGATCATTAAGCATTTTAACCACTGTGTTGTCTGGGAAACTCAGTTCCAGGTGAGTATTGATGATGAGGCTTGTATCTCCCTTAGGGGCAAAACTTCCCAGGGTAAACTAGTACATGCTCTCCTTACAGCCTCCCATCTTTGTTGTCAGACACACAACCTCTCACTGGAATGGACTGACTTGTCTGTATTTCTTTCATGCCCCGAGGTCTGCATGTGTTCCAGGTGACTTGATGGCTAAAACTAACAATGATCCCCTGGAGCACCTCAGAGCACCTGGCTGGAGCTCACACCCTGGCCATATACTCAACTCCATGTCAAGGTGGGACTCAAGTAAACTTCAAGACCCTTTATTCCTTTTTACTCCTCCATCCTCCCTTGTTTAAGGTGAGGTGGGAGCCCAAAACAGAGCTGCAGGACAGGCAGGATTTCCTGAGCACCCTGTTGAGCTGGACAGTGAGAGGACAGATCTGAGGAAAATGAACAAGGACTTGCTCCCTTTCTTGTTTATCACTCAGGTGTTGTACAGTGTGTTCATATATGGTGTCTTAGCACTGAAAGGGGAAACAAAAGTGTTTAAAACATCAGAAAGTCCTATCTCATTACTGATTGAGAAAAGCAGCCATATTTTCCACAGGAGATGAGTACAATAGGACTTGAGAGTATCATAGCTAGGAGATGATACAGAAAAGACATACTTCATGTCCAATTTCCCTACCATTTGAGTACAAGATACTCTGAGAAGGTAAATTTTCTGCCTTGGTCATGCACAAAATCACTTGAACTACATCAGACCCAAGATTGCAGGTGGCAGATCATCTTCAGCTTCATCATCTTTCAAACTTGCATGAAGATCTACTTTTTATAATTGCAAGTTCTCCAATTGAATACCTTTGTGAGCAAGTCTCACCACTTTCTTCAGTCATTCATTTGTGCCACAATACATTTCACAAATAAAGAGAAGTCTTTCCCTTTTTCTTTGTTGTACGCATAAAAGAGAAAATATCGTATGTGTTTGTCCTCCACATACCCTGACTGTCTCTTTTTTTCACTGCTCAATGATACATGAGATTCAAAATGTCAGATCGTTCAGGGCTTGGCCCTCCATCAACTTTTGCCACACTATTGATCCTTCTGTACAGGCTGTAATGTGTAGAGGCTCTGTGGATGAATGATGCTACCAGAATTTTTTCTTATACTGTTGGTATCAACATTTTAAAATTTATGTCATATAATTTCCTGTGTCACTGCTCTGCTAACAGAAATTCTCCATCCATAACAATGTCTTCCTGAAGAGCCCAGATTCAGCTCTTCCAGTGTGAACATTTTTTGTACTCCTTTAAAAAGCTTTTAGACTCTTCAGGAAAGTCAAAACACGTTCAATATAACTGCTCTCTTCCTTTTAAAAAGCATTTGTGGTGGACTAATATATTGCATCAAACATGCTAATTACATCTGGTAATGGCTGAGTATTGCATTACAGGACAGGTGCAGTAAACTCAACAGCAGCACTTTACTTGTTGTGTTCCATCATGTTAATGAAAGCAATAAATCTATGACATGTTCCAAACCTTGACTTGTCCCAGAAAAAAAAACACTAACAAAATTTAGCACATCCAGTTTATAATTTCTCACAGATGGATAACTGCTTGCCATGCTTCTTTTGATACAACCCAGGATACTGTTGGCTTTCTGAGCTACAAGCGCACACTGCCTGCTCATGTTGAGCTTCTCATCAACCAACACCCCCAAGTCCTTCTCCTCAGGACTGTTCTAAATCCTTTTTTCACCCAGACTGTATTTGTGCTTGAGGTTGTCCCGACCTAGCTGCAGGACCTTGTGCTTGGTCTTGTTGAATTTCATGCAGTTTGCACAGGCAAACCTCTCCAACCTGTCAAGGTGCCCTGGATGGCATCCCTTCCCTCGAGCGTGTTGACCACAACACACAGTTTGGTGTCATCAGCAAACTGGCTGAAGGTGCATCCGATCCCACCACCCGTGACACTGACAAAGACGTTAAAGAGA
>VZRW01006402.1:0-34454 GCA_013398125.1 Aegotheles bennettii | reverse complement strand
TGGCACCAGTCACGTAGCCAGTCCATGAGGTCTCAAGAGAAGACATGAGAGCATGCTAAATCACTCCACTGACCATACAGGACACCTGAGCAGCTAATTCAGACACCTAAATCAGGCATTTAAAGAGGGAGAAGATGAATATAAGCCAGTTTTATGTAGGTGTTCGGTGATACACATTCAACCCTTTTCCTGCTGCTCCATACCAGACCTGAAAGGGCTAACTGTGCCTTTACAAAAGTCTTTAGGAAACATTTCTTAACCAATAAAATCTACAGAAGTCCAACCTGTTCCTGGCAGAGCTTTCAAGAGTTCTACCTTTTTTGTTTTATTTTGTTTTGTTTTGTTTTGTTTTCATAATGATTCTTAGAGTTCTTTTGAAAAGGCACTTTGAATACAGTAAATTGTGAAATTTTTGGGCTTGCCTAATGCCATTCCTCCTGTTTAAAACAGAGGATTTTTCATTTCTTAAATAAAAGAATTCTCTTCTCTTTTTGAGATAAACCATGGAAGAGCAAAAAGGTAATCGCAGATACACCACAGTGTCTGTGCCTTTTCTTCACTGTTCCCAGGCAAATAAAAGTGTCTTAAAAACAAAACAAAAAAGATCAAACTTATGCACACAATTCAAATTTAAACCCAGTCTTTTTTGTAAGCTAACAGAGATGAACATTTCCTTGTACTGTTCCTGAAAATGCTGCATTGTATAAATGGGCATATGAAAACCGAAAATTTGTTACCAGGATTCAAGCCAGTCATGCTGTTCAGATGACCACACTCCTAGATTCTTGCTCAAACTTCTTTCAGTCTTTTGAGGTTTGTTCATTAGTAAAATCTTGAGTTATGTGTGTTCTGCTAACCACAGGGTACAGCAGCTGACCACAGGAAGACAACTGAGCCAGCTGCCTGCAGTACATGGAAGAGCACCATCACCTGCCTCTGGGTCTCTTTTGCTCCTGCTTCTTCTGTAGGTTATTTCTATAGGTTTGTACCATTTGTGTAGTGTGATCAGAGTGCAGAACTGAACACCAAATTTGGCAGAGGCTTCTAACTACTAGTATTATACAAATAATGATTTTAGTGAAGAAAATGTTTCAGAGTTCTTCTCCAGTTCTAGAGGAGGTCCTGCTGAAGTGAGGGTATCTGCATTATTTCCTCAAAGGAACACAGAATTAACCTAAAAGAAAAATCAGTGGATAAAACTCATGTTTTCACCATTTCAGCTCATCGCCTTCTCTGAAGGCCCTGTTCAATCACAAAACATGTAACTTAGTGACAACCCCTTTCCAACAAAGTGAGGGGAGCAGGTCACTTAGCTTAAGCTCCAGCAATCTGATTTCCACTCCCACCACGACAGCAACCTCAGGACGTGGATTAGACATCTTTTCCTCACTGGTAAGAGGGTTTGCCTGGCAGCAGCACCTCTGACCAGTAGACAAACTGCAAAGTGTAGCTGAAGTTTAGCTGCTATGCCTGCTTCTTTGCTAGGCAAGCAGCAAGAGCTAATGCAACAGTGTTGGTTGGTGAACTGAACAAAAGAGCTAGAATTTCTCCCTTTCAACCAATATGTCCTGATGGGAAAGAAGATGGTCCTTTCAGGAGAGCAAGGCTTACTGCAGGAGCTAGCGAGGGAGCCTAAGTGGCATCAGAGCAGCACAAAATCTCTGAAACACACAAGAGGGGTCATAGTTGTCTGTTTGAATTTTCTGCCCAGTAACACAAGCAGCACACAAAGCCAGGTTGTTGTCTAACAATCTTGTCTCAGAACTAGTGACCGTTTGGGGAAAAAACAACTGCAAAGCCATGGTGTAATAAAAAAATGAAAACATGAAGGTTACTAGGGATACGAGGAGGCTCATGGAGTAACTAAATAACCAACAGATACACGCACCCACACACACAGCCCTCGTTTACTCAAAACCCTGACAGCTGTTTATTGATAAGTAGGTGTTGATGGTTCACTTGTCTTGGATGGATTTCTCCCGGAATAAACACCAGTGCTTTCAAAATGTCTGATCCCATTTTCTTATAAAAAAAACCTAGAAAATTAAAAAATTTAAAAAAAAACAAAACACAGACACCATACACAGAGTGTGTATCGTTACTGCTGTGTGCTGTGTAGAGCTGACTCCATGTATGGGAAAGATTGAGCTACAAGATTGTTTTGGAAAATTAAGAGTAATTTCGCAATAGGCCATGACATCCCCCTCAGAGAAAACTTGCCCAGATTCTGCAGATTATTTTGCAGATGGAAAAGGGACAGTGGCTGATTGCAATATAACCTCAGACCAAGTAAAATTTGACTTGATCCAGAAACTTTCCCTCCACAGGGAGCCAACACTGAACATTCAAGACATCTATCTTTCTTCAAGATAATCTTTATGTTCAAGCGCATGTGTAATTGATAATGCCACTGTGGTCTTCATTGTAAAACAGAGCCCATTGAATGCCAAAAGGCTGAGCAAAACTCCCCCTCTCAGTCCCAACGGTGTGCTATCAACAGCTGAAGAGATGGTTGGCTTTTCACTACACAAATAGGAGGAAAAGGATGAAATGAAAGGAAATTCAGGCTTAATAATAGAACCTGTTGACAGCAAGATGTATGAAGTTATAGGGAAGCCTACAAATGCAACAGGAAATTCATTTTTTGAACATGTAGAACTAGACAAAATAATAGGCAATGGATAAAATGCTACAGGGAGCAATTGTGCAATGGTATGGAGAGAAACATTGAGGTGATCTCTACATTTTTCCCACTCTCCCCTTCCATGTTTCAGCAGTAATCCAAGAGTTCCTGCTGTTTACAGAATTTTATTGCACATAATCAAAACAAGGCTACTCTGATACGGGTCTGAGAAGTCTCTCATGGTCATAAGGGGCAAACCCAAGGATATATAATGTTGAGCAAGGGTGGATGCCAGTAACTACACTGAGCTGCTGGACTAGCACTTCGATGTGCATATGAGCCCACATTTACAAGTCTCTAACAGAGGTAAACTCCTAATAAGTATCCCCCTCCTGGCTTTCCTAATATTAGAAATGTAGTCACGTTAAACCAGGGCATGGTTTGTATTACCAAAGCCTGTAGCAAGAATCAAACCTAGATAGCATGAAAATTGTTAGCAACACTCCAGACTCCTGTGGTTCTTGCCTACTTGTTCTTTTACTTGGCTTCAAGTGCTTTTAAAACCACTCCAATCTATACATCATTTTCAGGAGACATGCATTAACAAAGCCATCTGAAGATAATTATTTTGAAGGTAAAATTAAAACCTTACACAGAGTAAAACTTCATTTTTTCATTGCTAGGACAACAGATATTTACAAAATTTGTAAAGAGATATGAAAACCACACAAAATCCATTCCAACCTTTTGTACTAAGGACGATCTATGTTTGTTTTGATTTCCACACCAGGAAAGGCATAAGATCTTAAACGGTGTGACCAAGGACAGGTAATCAAGGACTACTTATCACACAGGGACTAGGAATCAAAGTCTTAAATTTTATACTTTCTTTTTAAAAATTTAAAATATTAATTGTAATTACACTTATTCACAGAATCACAGACTGGCTGATGTTGGAAGGGACTTTCAGAAGTAATCTTGTCCAAACTTCATGCCTGAACAGGGCCACCTAGAGCAGATTGCCCATTATTTGCACTGTGATTACTTGAACATTCAAAACAGGAGTGGACGTGCTTTGATGCAACCATTCTACAAAAAACCACAGCAAAAAAATCTGTTCCAAAGTAATTCCATTCAAGTAATCAAGGCAGAACGAACTAAAGGGAAGACACAGAAGCAGAGGAGAGAAGCCAAAATACCACCCAAAACAGAAGCTGCATCTGACTTCCAAACTGGGTCTGAAATCATTTCACCAGGATGCTGCTAGTTTTGCCACGCTTCCTGACTTACAAGTCAAAACAATCAAGCAAATAACCCATCCCACACATGTGTTTTAACAGGCCTTACACATTTGCTGCTTGCATTCTCCAGGGGACCTTTAGGTGATGTTTTGTATACAGTGCAGCATGGGCATTCAGTGGTGTGAAATAAAAAGGTTAGTGCCACAACAAAAGTTCCAAACACAAAAAATACGGCTCAGGATGCATAAATAATTAAACAGTGTGCATTTAAAACATGATTCCTTTAAAACAGCCTTTGTGGGAAAAAAAGAAAGGTAGAAAGTGTAGAATGCGTGTTAATCTTTCATAAGACAAACCCTTCAGATGGTTGCTTCTTCACGGATGCTTCACAGTGCTCTGTTTTCTTTTGAACCTAGCATTCGTACAAAAAAGTGTTTTGACAATTCCACTAGGATGCTCATCCTCTGTGTTCATAAAGATCACAAGGTGGGATTGTGACTATGAAGATCCCAGGGATTAGCTTTTCTTTTGGTATGGTAGGACAGTCCTTTGGACTTATCTGAAATCAGAGATGGGTCTCTTGTTTGTGAGCCAGTGTGCAGCTTTCTTCTCACTACCACTGTACTTTCCCCACCTTCTCTCATGTGTTTGCAATACTTTAAATACTTAAAATTTGAAAGCAGTTATATGTTAGCTATCACCCTCCCTGTCAAGGGAAAATTAAGGAATCTCCATTAAGAATCAGTGAACTCTTTCTCTCAGTCAGAGTGGATCTACTACTGGGAAGTGCTGTTAAAGTATTGATAAAGGAGAATATTTAACCTACTGGAAAATCAAGCCCAAAGGACAAGGAAAAGCTTATTCAGGTGAAAGAAGGTTTCATTATCAAGACATTGGATAGGTATTCAGAAGACCTTTTATTTCCTCTTATTCTCTCATACCCTCTTTGACTTTGAGCAAGAAACTTGATCATTACCAGCCAAAACACCAGAAGAGGTCAGCTCCTATTTAGGCACTTAGAGTGGATTTAATAGGAGCTGGGCTCACTCCCTAGTCAAGATACTTGATTCAGGAACCTAGGCAGTCACCTGGAGGTGATTTCTTTGATCAGTAAGAGAGAAAAAGAGACACTGCCATAGGGTGATTAGGCCAATGAAAAATCTAGCTTGTGCTCTAGCAAGTCCATAAGTTATGGCTGGAGTGTAAGGAAAAAACCCAACATTCTCAGAAGATGCTGAGACTTTGTAGAATGTTGTCCCAAATGCTGTGACTTTCTATCCAAAAAGAAGTGAAATAATAATTCTTCCTTTCAATTACTGCATACCTGTGTTTTGGCTTTAGCCTATGAGCTCTGAGGAGCAGGACTTGTCTCTCAGTGCCTACCATAACAGGGGTCTGGTATATTTCAGATCTTCTCGTAATATCCAAATACAGTGGAGACACACATTTAACTGAATTAACTGCTTTCACCCCTTGCCCCCAAGGACTAGAGGAAAGGGCAATAACATCATAAAAGTAGTTGAAATAGTATCACTCATACAAGAAGAGCAAAATACCATGCATAAGGAACTGTGTGTTACTTGTCAATATTGCTTCAAATTTTTATGCATGTGAACTTCTAAGTTAATCACATTGCTTTGTACAAGATGTATAGTAAGTATGCAAAATAAATAATATAAACACTTCTAATAAAAACAGTACACTGGCAAAGACAAGAACCTGAAATATCTCGTGTCTCAATGAGTTTGTGAATGCGACCTCAATTCAGTCCATTTCTGCAAACAGATTAATGGTACAGACTTCAATTACATGGTCACATACTGCTCTTTTCTGCAGGGCCTCTTCTTCAGCCTGTGAGAGGTTTTCATTCCTGTAACTTTATAGCACATTAATCATGGGTGATGAGGCCATGAATCAGTTATGCAAGTCATCCCGAATACATACTGATGAAATCTGTAAACCACCACCCAGCACCCATATTCTAATTATCCTCCTATGCTACAGATGAGCTGGTTTTGGATTGTTTTAAACAGCTCTGAGGACATTTAGTGCTTTTTCAGTAGTACAGGGATATCTGACCCACCATTCCTATAATACCATGTGACTCAGTTACCATGTGGTCATTTATGAAGGGCTCAGCAAGGGAAATATGATGGTCCAATATTTAATGTCTTCAGTGATGACCTAGGGCAACCTTCTGCATGGAAAAAAACAGCCGTAGTATCTTTAGACACTATTCATATTGAACTATGGAATGTGGATAACCCTTTACGTGGTGTTACAAAGCCCCTAACTTTGTGATCTATTTTTAAAAAAAACATAAGATTCATGGAAGTTTGAAATGTTTTTTTAAAAAAATCTCATTTATACAGTTTTACATCTATATATGTACAAACAAAATAGTTGAGATTCAGAAGAAATTTCTTGGTGTTGGGTAGCTAAAAGGAGATCTTTCTAGGAACAGTAGATGAAGTAATAAAAAGGCAAAGAGAAGTAGATGTACTGTATTTTGTTCCTATTCATCATGTAGAAACATATATACAGGTCATTGCAACTATCGGTGTTATTCTTTCTTGTTAGTGGTTTGAAATCCACCACTCACTGAGTGATAAATATTACATTTGGAAGGACCTTTCAGGCCATTCAAGCCACTCTCTTGCAATAAGTACAGTAGTCTTTACTGTATAATCACAAACATAATTAATTTTTGCTATCAGAAGGGTCCTTTGCCTTCTAATTACCATGGAAATAATGCAATGGACCAAGAGTTCTTCACCACAACACATATATTACTTTCCAGTATACTCTAATATATAGACACATATATTGTACTTGTCTGTTCACTTGCTGTTCACTGATAAAATATGTCCAGCCATGAGTACATTTTCCAATAAAACCCAGTGCTGACATAAAATCTCAATCAGGAAACATCTTCCTGTGTTTTAAAGTCTAAACTGAAAATGCACAGAGGGTTAGCAACAGCTTTTCTTCGAAGAGTACTGATAGCTAAAATAATTTACTTCAAAAAATTCTGTTTTACTAGGATTTTAAAGGAGGAATAAATAAGAAACAATGTCTTTGAATTAATATCATAGAAGGATCAAGGTTCGTATTTTACAGTGATTTACATCTTCTGCAACCCCATTACATTTAATGGGACTACTGAAGGTCTGTGTCAACATGGAATGTGACTCTTCAGGCTTAAGTGCCATGATTCATGGACTGTGTCACAGTGGTCACTGTTTTTAGGATAAGACTTTCTCTCCTGGGACTACTGACAGAGACTTTAGTTTTATTTCTTTGGGTAACAAAAACCCAAAAGGGGTTTCCCAAAAAGGGAAACAAAAAAACAATTTCCTTTTGCTTGCTCGTTTAGGAATATTCAAAGGGATTAACCAGTCTATCAGATACCCACATTTCATGTCTTTTGCTGTCACAATTATTCTAAAAGGAGTACCTGGACTCCTGGCATGCATGTTGCCATGTTTTATAATGGCACATGGATTTACTATTGGTCACACAGAACATGTAGCACTCAGAAAGGAACAGTACTGCCAGCAAGTGAAAATTGAAGTCCGAGGCCAAGAAAGTCAGTATTTCATAAATACACACATGGTGATATCCACCCTGTTAACTTCTATTTGCTTTCTTGCTGTTTCTATCTATTTTCATTTTACAATGAGTATATGTGGGCTTATAAATTTTTTTCTGTAAAAATTTGTAATATGAAATTACTATCATGCATGAACTAGAGTTGCTACACAGTTTTTGATGTTTTTGAAACAACAATCTACATTCTTATATTTGAAATGTTATTGAATTAAATGTTTTGGTGCCTTTTTCTCATCTCTCAGGAGGTCTGTAAAAGTATAATGGATATTTAATATTTCTATTATATTTCTATTAGATTTTTTAACATCTTACAAATTACTGGAAGCACTTATTACTTTGTCCTGTATACACTTTTCCTGAGTGGGACAGTAAACTGCTATACAGCTTTTAGAAACCACTCTGAAAACAGAAAAATACTCTAGCAAAATTACTTCAGATTACTGAACTATCCCAAAATATATTAATAATAATTCTGTGGGATATTTAATAACTGCAGTTTCTAAGGAGGACTCCAAGCACATTTAAAAGCATACTTACACCCAGAAGTTTCCATTCAAAAGGAAAAAATAATAAATCTATAAAGTCACTTCTGTTTTGCACAGGAACAGATGCATGCAGGAAAAAGATGTTTAATTCTCCCACCAGTTCATTCTGTAAGGGCTGGCGAATTTACAGTGGAATATTCCAAAGGAAACTACGCTCAAGTCACACCAGTGCAGAAGCACTTTCTATTTGATACTATCCTGGCAGCTGTTGGAAGCACCATGTCCTTTCTCTAGGTGCAGCAACTATGTGGGAGTGGGACAAAATCTAATCTGGGAAACTCTAAATAAAGGCAAGCCTACACTTCGTGCTTAGCCTATGCTCTGGAATATGTTTTTGTTCAGCTCTGACTTCTCTAATGCAAAATCTTATTTTATGAAACCTTATTTGTACTTTGTATTTTACAATACATACAAATATTATGTACTTTGTATTTTAGCATTTTGGTATACCACTGCAGAAGACTGAGGGTACCCCTTCTCAAGTGGTATCTGAGAGCTCATTGTCTTTCACAACAGAGGTAAGATATTGCAGGCATATTAGAATGTATATAGAAAAAAAAATAAAAATTCTCCACCAAATTGGACACCAGTTCCTTAAAATCAGGGCAGAAGAACACCTAAACTAAGCACAGTGCCTGAAGCATTACTGTTTCCCTTCTCATTTCAAATGACAAAAGGATGCTCTTGACTGTGTCACAGCATTTATCCATCACCTTCCTAAATGCACATAAAAAATTTTCAAGGCTCAGTTTGAATCTCCTGCCCTCTGATAGTGTGGAGGACCAGAGCCTGCTACTCTGCAGTTTGCTTCACTCGTCCTTTATTAATGGTTTACCTTTCTCCCTCCTGATACCTCCCAGCGTGAGTACAGAAACCCCAGCAGCTATGTGACCTTTGCAGAAGCAAGGAAGGGCAAGAGAGAAGAGAGTTTAGAGGTGGGTTTGATCTACTCCGCAAACACTGGCCACGCCACGAAACAAACAGCTGTGAGAAAAGACAAAGAAGGTCTGAGAACGGAAACCAATATATTCTGAAAGCTGGGAGCGGTTAAACATGCTGAAGAGCCACAGCAGCTGACAGGGAGGGAGCTGGGAGCAGGAGGAGGGAACGCTCTGTCACATGCATTCGGCATATTATCATTTTTCAATACTCACATTAAGAACAACCAAACCACAAAGTTTCATAACTTGTCATTTAGCTTAAGGGGGAAACAAGAAGGGAAAAAAAAAAAAAGTTAAAAGAGGAATAATAAAAACATCTCTGAACCACAGAGAACTGCATGGTGACCTTCAAACAAAATCTGGGGTGAGCAACCCACTTCTTGTCTTCAGATGTCATTTGTTTCCTCACTTGCTCTTTGCAAAGGAAGGACAAAAGACAGTTTCTCAAGTCAGCTGCAGGAAGACGAACAGAACAAAGCCTTTCTGTTTGTACTTCTGTGTTCCTCTTTTTAAAATAATAACAGTGAAGAGTATGATCAGAAGTGACTGCCTGGGGGATTTTTTTTTTCTCTCAGTTTTTAGTGCACTTCTCTCCCTGCTGAGTGAAGGATCCATGCAAATAAGTGGACGGTTTGCACCAAAATGACTGCACAGGGGAAGCAGCCAAATTGATTGCACACCCATCAGTTTGCACACAAGCACTGCCAAGTGCCTGGAGTACACAATCCAAAAAAAAGAACAGCACATTTTGTTCCCTTGAACTGGCTTAACTTCTCGCTATCTTAGGCACTCCTTGCAATAATTGCTTGCATTTAGGATATAAGTCTAATTTTTCACTTAACCTTCCCTTGCTCTTTTATTGTAGTTTTTAGCTCACAGATCTCAGGAATCTCAGCTTTGTCAAGATCTTTGATGGCATTTAAGTGGGGAAATGGAAGTGCAGAAAGATGATGTCATTTGGTCCTTGCCACCCATTCCATCAGGAAATAATCTTGCAATCTCATCCAGATCTCCCAAATTCCAGTCCCTATTTTTGCAAATTGCTATTACTTTAAAATATGTATGTGTAATAATATGCAAACTGTCATGTCTCAGGATATAAGCCAAATACTGAGTGGGGACAGTGGATAAGAACTTATTTTTCTTCGGAACGAATTGTGACTGTTATTATCTGCCACTGCATGGTTTCTTACATACACCTTTGAAACATCTGGTGTTGGCTACAGTCAGTAATTGAAAGCTCATAATATGACAATAATAAGGCTTTGACTGGTGTAACAGTTCCTGTGTTCCAATGCTTAATAAATCTCAAGAGTTAAAAAACAACTCATTTATTCAATATTAATATCTACGAAGATTTTCTGAGTGAATGAGGACCAGCTTTTGTTGAATTCAAAGTTTCATTATCAATAACAGAGAAGAGTTCAGATCCTTTTGTCTTCATTATAAACATCAAGTTTCTGAATGTGAACAGATTCTTTTAGTGATGAAATAAAATATTTCTTGAGTCTCTGCCACTGTTCCCTGCTCTGCCTTCCAGGTGCAGCAGAGGCTTTGGATATAAGGCACTCAGCTGAGAATTATGAGACAATATTAAGCACCTCATGGGCTATGGAAGATGTTCTGCATCTCCCAAGATGAGGTTGGCACTTTACAGGACATATGCACTGCCATGGGATAAGAGCTATTATTACCTCCTAGTAAACATTTCTCACAGTACAGCAGCAATTATACACCTGAATCAGAAAAGCAGTTAACAATGAGAAAGCATCTCTACTCATAAAGAGGTCTGAATGGTGGTGTGCGTCTCCCTGAGAGTGTTGGTGTCTCTGTGATGATGTTGTCTCCATGAGAACAACTTCTAGAACTACTCTTTAAAGATGTGTGGTCCTGCTTGCACACACACTTTGGTATCCTCAAGCCAGCTAATGAATCTCATTAGATTTTTCCAGTTTTCCTTTTTTGGTGGGAGAAAGGTACAGTATCAATGATTAAAAATGAGAATGATCCCAGTTTAAAACCAAACAAAAATTTAAAACTTTTCAGGGAGGGAAAAAAATAAAAGACATTGTAGTGTTACAAATATAAAGAGGTTTCTATACTACTTACAGTCTACCAGACCACAGTTAGCTCTGACAAAGTGGGAAAAACAAATGTCACTTCAGAGCCAAGGTTTCACAGGTCACCCTAGAAGCTTCAGCTGTTTATTTCCTGCTGGACCCCTTAGGCATTTTCCATACCTGTGCTACAAGAGAAGCTCCTGTTGATGTCAATAGAAGTTTGTTACACAGGAGATAAAATGGCACTGACAGGCCTCTGCTTAATGGGACAGTGAATTTTTACAAGAGGAGAGCATGTGCAAGCTCTGAAAGTGCAAGGTTTCCTTTGCATCCACGGTTTACATTAGTGTACAGTAATTTTCCCCCAGGCACAACCTTTGCACAGAAAACTCTGTCACAGCAATATTTGTGCCTCCAAGGGGAGCAGCAGGTTAACACTCACCTCAACCACTATATTAACATGGGCGCTCTGGGAGGAGCTGCTACAGACAGAAAATTCACCACTAGTTGAGGCAATGCACATACCATCATGTCAGCAACAGCTGGATGTGGCAAGAGTATCATGTCCCCCATAATTGGAGAGGATCAGATTTCTCTGCAGCAGTGAGTGGGAAACGAAGAATGGCTAAACAGCCTGTGGTACAGTATCATGGGAGCCTGCAAATTGCATAGGCGAAGAATCAAAAAGAGCCGCTTAGTAATGACAATCCCATTCCTTCCCCTGCCATCTGGTTGCACCATTACCGCTCCGCATATCAGGCTGCGCATGCATAGTGATATAGGCAACATATTGCTATCTTCGGGATCAGTGGTGCAGAGACCCAATCTGGGCATGACGTCTGCAATGACACATGTTCACACGGCCCCTCTACTTCACAGAGCTTTCAAAATTCAAATTTATCCAAACCAGTGAGATATGCCAGGATTGCTCTTCCACTGCTTAGGTGGACAGCAACAGCTGTTGGACACTCAAGAGTAACATTCCAGGAAGATAACAGACCAGGAGAAGGTAGTCTGATAACAGGCAACTGGCAGGGACCGAGATGTGTTGTATGACCATACTCAACTTCTCTGCAAATATATAAAGAGTGATAAAATCACTCTGCCTTGGGAATCCTCTACCTACCCACTGATGCACTACATACTTCCCAGCTAGTATGTGGTCCAAGGTCAACCAACACTATCAGCTCAAGCCTTCTTGCCATGGAAACATGACTGGGGCATCTACAACACATTTCTCTCCCTGTGGTCCATATAAAGACAACAACAGACTTTCCTGTGCTGAGGAACCTGCCAGAGGTACCTACACATTCTTTTGACAAGTGAGGACATTTAAGGTGGTTAAACTCCTATGTTAAACACCAGGGTTGTTCACCCTCTGGTGTGGGCTGAACATTGCTCCAAGTGGCCAAGAGCACACCTCTAGTGTGATGGTAGATCTGTCACCTTAAGTGACAGGGCTAGTCCCAAGGAATTTGAATACAATACACAGGAATCCACTATTAAGGGGACAGGCAAGAGGCAGAGGTCTAAGTAACACCAAGTGATGAAGTGAATTTAGAACAGCAAAAAGAAGACTACGGGACAGGAAGAAATGAAAAATGAAAGTATTTTTAACACTGTGTCCACATGCTCAACAAGGATTTTCTCAAGATTTTTTGCTTTATAAATCATAAAATCATAGAATTGTTTTGGTTTGAAAAGACCTTTAAGATCATGGAGTCCAAACATTAACTCTATTAAGTCTGTTACTAAACCACGTCCCTAAGCACCATTCCTACATGTCTTTTAAACACCTTCAGGGGTGGTGATTCAACTACTTCCCTGGGCAGCCTGTGCCAGTGCCTGACAACTCTTTCAGTGAAGAAATTTCTTCCAATATCCCATCTAAACCTCACTTGGTGCAACTTGAAGCAATTTCCTCTTGCTTTATCACTTGTTACTAGGGAGAAGAGACTGACAACCACCTCACTCCAACCTCCTTTTGGGGAGTTGTAGAGAGTGAGAAGGTCTCTCTTCAGCCTCCTTTTCTCCAGACTAAACGATCCCAGTTCCCTCAACTGTTTCTCGTCACACTTGTGCTCCAGATCCTTCCCCAGCTCCGTTGTCCTTCTTTGGGCTTGCACCAGCACCTCAATGTCCTTCTTGTAGTAAGGGGCCCAAAACTGATTCGAGGTGAGGCCTCACCAGTGTCAAGCACAGGAGGAAGATCCCTGCCCTAGTCCTGCTGGCCACACTATGGCTGATACAAGCCAAGATGCTGTTGGCCTTCTTGGCCACCTGGACACATTGCTGGCTCATATTCAGCTGGCTTTTGACCAACACCCTCAGGTCCTTTTCCACCAGGCAGTTTCCAGCCACTCTTCCCCAAGACTGCAGAATTACAGGGGGTTGTTGTGACCTAAGTTCAGGACCCAGCACTGGGCCGTGTTGAACCTAAATTCTCTGTGATGTATAGCGGTTTTTCCAGATCTACCCTTCATCCAATCATTGCTTACATAGAAAATATCAAACAGTCATGGCAGTTGCATTATTCTTTCAAAATGGCTCATTTATGCTTTTATTCTTCAGGTGCAAGGCATGGCAATTCCAGGAAAACTTGTGAGATTGCTTGGACTGTATACCAGAGTAACTCAGAACAGGATTGGGTCCACCTTCACCCACACTCATGACCCTAAAGAAATGAGAGTAATGTTCTCAGGTCCTTTCAAAACACAGAATGCTTCATCAGCATGGGAGTATGACTCAAGCAGTAACTGACTCATAAAGGATGCAAAGCAAGTACTACTATGAAACAGGCCTCTGACCTATAAATTAAGGGTTGCTGTTCCACAACTCCTAGGTGTTCCACAGAGTGATGCGTCTTTCCTTAGGCATCTAAAAATGAGATGCCTGAATGTGAATGAGTCACTGTAGGCTTCCTTGATAGTCAATGGAAAGGAACAGGTACCCCAGAGGACAATTCATGTTGCACTAAAACAGGCATCTAAGGCACATCAAATAGATTGCTCTGTGGAGATGCTTATTTCTTACTGTTGACTAAGAGGGGAGCTCAGGGTGACTGGTTCAGCCCCAGGCATCTAACTTCAGAAGTCCGAAGATGTGTGAAATGAATCACACTTGTAGAGGGACTGGTAGATCATCTATTTTTCATATGTCATAGAGCTTTAATTTTTACCCAGTTACTCTTGTGTTGAGCCCAATCACTTTTGTCTAAAACATTTCCTCCTGAGAGGCCTTCAATCTTGAAGACATCAAAATATGAAGAATTCATCACTTCCCTTGGCCCCTTGTTTTAATGATTAACCACTATCACTGTGAAAAACACTGATGGTTCCAATTCACCCTTTGTTAATATTGCATTTCCCTATGCTGTTTTGAAGAGATTGCTGTATTTCCTCTCTGGAAGAGTTGATACTGTTTCAAATCACCAGGTCTGAAGGCCGAATGTGGTCCAGTTTTCTTCTCTTTCAAAAATAAAGATCTTTATACAAACTTATACCCACTTAGCAGAAAGCCTGCTTAATTTTTATATTGAACTATGGCATTCATTAATAGGACTGATATCTTTTTGTATCCCAGCTTCCCAGGGATCTGAAAGAACTCTGCAAATATTAATAAATTATGTTTCACTAGCTCTTTAAATAAATATTGCTATGCACTCATCAAGAACCAAGAAACTAAAGGGTAGAGAGGACAAATAACTGACTCAGGCCTAGAGAAGACATGGGAGCAGATCTCCTCTGTTCTGATTTATAAAAATGTCTTGTAACCACTGGGCTTCAATCAGCACCCTGACACATTTAGTCAAACCTGGTTTCTTTTCTGTTGCAATAGCATACGTGTTGGATAGGAGAAATTTTATCTTCAGTGCTTCATTTCCAATAGCCAAGAAGAAAATCCTTGTTCTCTTTACACCAGCTCCAAAACAAGATTTTCAGTCTCTTACTTATGCTCCATGGCATTGCAACATGTGTGTGTTGCAATAGTCAACACAATACAGTCATCACCTGAGATAAATTCCAATGGGCTTAACTTATTTTTATCTCTACATCAATAACCACACCAAATCTCAAACAAATCTCTGTATTTGACAAAATGGGTGTTTGCAAATAGAAACATTTGTGGAGGGCAGTTATCCACATCACTAGCAAAAATGCTGAGGGCTGTGTGAATAATAAATAACTCAGAAATAGTAATTCTCTTTATTTGATTGCTATTATTTATATTATCATTATTTATATTATCATAGATCAGGAACATATTGCATCTTGCCCTGCACAAATGACAGAAGTGATAATCCAGTCTTTCATTTTCATAATGCTGCATCTACTACAGCCAAAGTGAAAGAATATCTTTGAAAATATCTCCATATACAAAAGCCCCGTGACTATATACAGATACTAGATGGAGTTAATCATATTATGCAGGTAATGTGTTTCTATGATCAGCTTCCAGATACACCTAGTAACAACAGAATTCCTGCCAATGTTACATCTTTCAAGCTATTCCATAAGGGACATGAACAGGAGACACCCCTAAATATAAACATCTCTCCTCATCCTAGGTCCTACTATGTTTATCTTACAAGACTCTCTTCACCCCATATTTATTGCAACTGTGCTTTGTTTTTCCTACTTCAAACTGAATAATCCTCCTGGAGAAAGAACTCAGCAACTTTCATGCATCTTGTTATCATTATGCATGTCTAGAGCAGATCATATTGTTATAAATAGTCCCCACCCACAGTTTGGATGATACAATGACCTAAGATCTCTGTGATCATAGTCAGCATAAGATATTTTTGAATATGTGTACTCACACACACACACACACACACACACACACTCTTCCAAATCCTACTTCGCTGCTGTTGTTGCTGTTTTTGTTGTTGCTGTTTTTGTTGTTGCTGTTTTTGTTGTTATTATTATTATTATTATTATTGCAGTTTTCTATACATGTTCTTCAGCACATCTAGCTTTTGAGGATCTGGTTTAAATGGATGGTGAAACTGTCAAGCATCTGCAAGGTAGAGATGGAGCCTCATTGGGTTTGCTTTTATACCAACCATGCCCATCAAACCCTGTACAAATTACTTCTCCAAACTGCCCAACTAAAACGTAGATTTAGAAATGTCCACATCTCTTCCCAGAATGTTTAGTGTGCTTTAGATTAAGGTCATAATAAAAGTATTGGTTTTATTATTCCACAGTTTCAGCAGATAGTCTGAACTATTAAGAATCAATTTGAGCCTATTAAGAATGTCATCTATTCTATTTCCAGACAATATCACAGCAGTTCAACCTCATTACTTATCTGTCACTATGAAAAGTAGCTAAACCTTCATCCATCACATTCAGCTACTTTTGGTCCAGAATTCTTGAACTATTTTTCCTACTTTTTTTTCTGCTAAATTATTCCTTTCCTATAAGTTCTATATCAATGTGGGCACCCATTACATATTCCCACACAAAAAATTCATATGCTATAAGAATATCTAGTCTTCACTTAGCACATTTTCTAAATAATCTTAAAGCACATGACAAAGGTGAAATCTAACATTATGCCCATTACTCAGATGAGACATCTGAGGTATGTGGTGATTTATCTACATAATTTAACAAATTTTGTGATCTCTGAGGGTAAATAAAGAACTCAGTGCTGACATAGCTCAAGCTTTATTTTTTAAACCATAGAGTCTCCCAAAATTTTCCAGGACTACTGTCAGCATTTTTTCCAAATAATTGTTTCCAAATTTTGCCTTGGCTCAAAGCTATTTTTCCTTGGAAAATATGAACAGTATTTCTGCAAATTCTGTTCACTGACTTTTAAGATCTACAGAAATAAATCTTTAGAACATGTATTCTATTTTGTGCAAGGAATGAGTAGTGCTTCACACTGCATCTTAATTAGTGAAGTCATTAGTTACTTATTCCAAAGTTTTGAAAGTCGCAGTCTCAGCTTTGGAGCCCCTGTTTTGAAGGATTGAGATTCAGACCCATATTATATACTCACATCTTCCTTTTCTCTCTTTCATAACATCAGCCATAAACTAAATAAATGCTGTTTGACTGCGAACAGGATTTAAAACTTCAAGGGCTATACAGATATATTTACTTTATCAATCATATTTATATAGTGCTTAATCACGTCTAACTTATTGAAACAAGACTATCATCAACATACATGACTACCATACTTATTCATGCTTACAGACAGATGAGAAGTAATCGTAAAGGTGCACTCATATAACATGTCCTCATGTGACTGCAGCTATGATATACTTTATTGCATGAATTCAGAGGAGCAAAGGAAAATTTTGATTCCATCTCAATCACATTAGAAGAAAAAATACGTAATATGTATCATCTGTCTATTTTTATATGACAACATAGAAACAGACATTTAAAAAATAGAATGATGCTTTGAATTCACTAAAGAGATGTATTTGCTAATGTCTAGTGCAACTGCCAGTTTAGGGGAATATGGCTTTTTTTCCATCACAGAGAATATTTAGAGACATAAGAAGCATCAATCAATACCTTCAGTTGCTTGAGAGGCAGTATTAAGAGAAAACACCGCTTCCTTTTCTGCTATGTTCCTCTATGAGTGCCTACACAGAAGCCCCATGTTCCAACCAAGACAATCAATTATTAATGCAAAGCAGACGTGGTTTATTTAGAAAAAGTGGGGAGCCCACAAAACTGAGCACAGCATGATGGCTTCATTAAAAAGAAAAAAGCCAAGCACCATCCTGGGGGGAAACAATGTCCAAAACCTTTTTTTGCATTTTTTGAACTTCCATCAAGCAGGTTGCTAAGCCTTTTTCCTATGTTGTTTCATGGACTATATGGGAGGAAAAATCTTCATGACCTAGAGATCTGTACTGAAGTTGTCTGTCAATGGTGGCCTGTGGTTCTTCTTATCTCTGCATTACTTGGGTGGGAGATGGCTTTGGACTTGATCACTTAATCCACTCCCTGAAGCTGTGGTTGCAGCCTGTCTCACCATTAATATCTTTGACATGCTGTGGCTGGACTATTTCATGCACTGGAGGAGGTATCTTCCAATTTGATAGCTACTTCTATGGTTTGTAAGATCTTAAGAGCTGTAAATGTTTAACTAATATTTACTTTACATCACCCTATGGGCTGCATTTTGCCTTGTGTAGCCAGCTGGAGGGGCAGTGCGACAGTGGAAATCACAGGAGAAGTTTGGGCTGGTTTGGCCAGAATTCTGTCTGGGATACCCTGAGGAGACAACGTTGCCATGGCAGCTTTGCTGTTCCTTCAACTGGTGCAATAGCTGCTGTTGCTACATTAAGCCAGCTCTGCTGGTCTGTGAAGGTGAGCAGCCTTCTCAGAGTAATTAGAAACATACCTGCTTCCCCCTGTGCTTCTGTTACTCATCCCTCCATCTGCCTAAGATACACAAAGATTTTGTTATCCTTTCTGCAGGAGATGACCTGCCACAGCCATCATGCTGTTCATCTCTCAAGATTTTAACAGTCAACTCCAGCTGCAGCTTTTACTGAGGTACTCAAGCTAGCCCAGTAAGATTCCTCCTAGAAATGAGAGGCTGATGTGCTTTCATTTCATATCTGAGCTCCACAGTGGCATTCATCCTCTCCTTCTCGGTGTTTTGTGCTTTGTCTAGTCCCTATGGCATCCAAAGCTACTACAAAAAATACCTGATGAAGGGATGAACTGCTCAGGATTGACTCAGTGGAGATCTACAGCCTGAGATCTTTACCAGGTAAGAAGATCTCAATCTTATTTGAAGAACTGAGCAAGGTTGTCCCTTTTGCAAGTACAGCCAGGAGGCTAGCACCACCTCACCTCTTACACAAGGCCTGCTGGTTGGATCGCACAGATGAGCCAGAGCTGAAGCTCTTTGTTTCTCAAATCCACATCTCACACCTCACTGGAGAAAGCCCTAAGGCCACCGACAACTCTGAGCTGCAGACATTCTCCCGTCTAGCCTGCTGAAACTGTGCCAAATGAAATCAATGGGATTGTACACATTTAAACAAGTGTTACTACTGCTCAACCAGATAAAAACTTCCTTTATCAGATACGGTCTGAGTCGCATCCCTCTGCATGAGCTATAAACAAAGCACATCAAACTGGAGGTTACATAGATCTATGTGCAGATAGCAGCTTCTGCTCCTTGTGTCATGAAAGCAATGGCCATTACAGAAGAAGGAAGGAAGAAGTATGGTTTATTGCATACAGGTCCTGCAGTTCTGGAAATGCTATAACCAGCATACCCATCACATAGGGCAGGTCTGATAAATGAATAAGAGCTTTGAGATCTCTATGTTAAAAAGAAACATAGCAATGTTGCTGTGATTTAATTCATGCATGCATGCACTTCAACCCAGACTAATTCCCTGGGGTTAAAATGAAATAGAGTTTAAATCTAACAAGGTTAGAAACTCATAACCAATTCCTAGGCTTCTCAAAGAGAATATCAAATGACCTGAAATCCTTAACTGCCCTGAATGGGACACAGACATCTGAAACAGAGTTACTTCTCTCTTATAAAAAAAAATAAAAATAAAAATAAAAATAAAGAAACATAGTTAATCCTTTATCTTCTTTCTACTACCCCTAGAAAATAAAAATTGTTCAAGCATAAAAGTAGACTAAACTTCACTAAAACCAAATTCAGATTTTAAGCACCTACTTTATAAGGACATGTTGTTAGCACAGCTGATAGGATCTTACAAAACTTTAGACATTTCTTTCATAACTGACAAGGAACTGAATGTGTTAGACAGGCCTGTTTCCATCAGAAGGCTCAAAGACTCCCAGCTCCATAGTCCTCTGGATTTTTTTCTGAACTCTATTGTTTGTGGTTAAAAAACCAAAAGGGTCTGACCCATTTTAAAAGAAGGAAATCAAATTTTTAAGCTGCAAATGATACTCACTGCTAGAAAAAAACCAACGGAGCTTAATCCTCCTGAAGAAAGGAAATGTCCCAGGTCAAAGTCACAACTCATAATGCCCCCAGAAAGTAGGGGAAAAATAATTAAATACACTAGATCCAGGCTGGTGGTACAGAACCTCACAGCACTGGCAAACGTTACAAATGGCTGTGTCAAACACAGCTGATTTCCATCTAACAATTAAAGCAGTGAGATGTTTTTGGTGGAAGGTTAGTATTACTTTTTTGGCAAAACAGAATTGTACCTTTATTCTCAAATATCACTTCATGGTGGGAAGTGTTGCACACAGTAATGAAAAACAATAATCTATCTTCAAAGTCCTTTTGAAAGGTCTAGCTCATTCCAGTTCCTCAGGGCAAAGCAAGACAAAGCTAAGTGGAATTGTTTCCATTTCACAGATGGGAAAGATGAGGCAACAAAGCAAAGGATTAAACTGGGGGGAGGTTGGTATGATTCCATCTCTGGATGTTCAGATTGCAGTCTCAGGCAACTCGTCTTTTTTGCATTTGCATTCAACTTCAGGGTAAACATTTCTGCGCTTTTTACCGATACAGCCCTACATCTGTAACTCATTGCGCAGCACAAGTTCAACAATTGGCCTGAACATCAGGAAAGCAAGCCCACAAGTTTGGATGAATCTCTGGCCTTTTGCCAAGCATGCAGGGATTTTGTTACTTAGAATAATTACTGAGTTAACCTCTTTGCAGGGAGAAGAGGAAATTACAGGAGCTAATTTTTTTTGCCAAGCCTTAGCACAAGAAATCAGGACATCCTGGGTCTCTGTCCGGCTCAGATCACTGGGTTTCCTCTATCTTCCAGCAATTCTCAATGCAAATGGTTTTAGCAACAGTATCATATCAACAGACACATATCCAGGCAGGGAGTTTGCTCCAGCTACTGAAGGAAAGAGAGGCAAAGCCTCTTAGCGTGACTACAGACAGTCTAATATTGAACTTGTAGACCACTAATTTTCCCTTGTAAACTGAAGTTAATCACTTTCCCTTTTCTTGGCACTCCACAATGAGTTGCTCTCTAAGGCGCTGACCTTGTTACTACTAACTACCAAGTCTAACACTTATTATCATGATAAGTCTTACTGGTTAAATCGGTCTTCTCCTAATGGTTTTCACATACACTTACTGCCAGGCATAATTCACTACTGCCTCATCCCAATGTAAAAAAAAATGTTAAAAACCTGACATTTTATTTGCACAGTGTGTGTATTTTCTGTAATGTCAATACTTCCAAGATGCAAGGCAATGTCCATTAGGACCCCAGTCTGTTTTCACCAAATCGAGATTGAGAGGCCACTGTATCGTCTCTCTGTTGATCATAGATCAAAAGTAGGAGAGACAAATTTTATCTAGCTTTACCTCCTGCACATTACATACCACACAATTATCCTGGTTACTGCTCGCATAGAGTCCAGTAAAGTTTAACTAAATCACATATTCTGCAAAAACCTCCTATCATGTCCCAAAGCAGCAAATCTCCAGGAACCAACTTGGTTTAATTTGTTAAACATTTGCCCCTTTATTGTAACTTGCACTTTTCTGGTTTCAACTTCTGGTCATAGGTTTTGTTCTGTTTTTCTCGTTGTGGTGGGTACTTTCCATGGGTAATTTCTTTGTATACAAAACTCCATGACTTGCATTTTATTATATGATACTCTAGGTTGCCTGGCAAGTCAGTCTGTTTCAGTGCCTGTTGTCACAAAAAAGCAAACAGTCCAAGAGAAGAAATTACGAAAAGGATGTGAAATCATGACAGTCCGGGTAATTTCCTTTCCAGTTATAGCTCTGTTGACATTAACTACAACATTAGCAGCTATGAATTAGGTTTTTCATGTACACTCCATGAAAAGAAGAAAACAAATGGAAAAGTTAAATATTTACTCTCTGACAGCTTATTTTTTTTGCAAGTGTAGTTTTTAACTAAAGTTCTCCAAAACCATCCCAAGCTATTTTGCCAAGGGAACTGCTGTTTGGAGGATCAGGAGATGGTGTTTGCTTAAGCATGTCTGAGGAGCCAAAAGAAAATAAAAAGAAAATAAATAAGAATTTAAAGAAAAACTTCTTTCATCTATTCCTCATCCATTATTTTATTAACCACAATTTTAAGGTTAGAAAAATACCTACTCTATTAACCTCCAAGGCATCAGACACAGGACACCAATGCTCATTTTGTACTTAGTTCTGCTAACTTTCAGCACCTACTGATACTGCATAGCACCACGCAAAGTAGACTGGATTGTGATTTTTTTTAAATGGCAACTTGGTTAAATCATGCTTTTGGTTACTAATAAATGCCATACCCCAGGGTCAGTTCAAACTTTCCACTACATGGTTGAAGTGACTGCATGATAAATAAACGATCAGTGGGAAATTTTGATGCTGGCACATGCTGTCTGGTTAGCTTTTAGAAGGAGGAACTGAGAAGATGTATGGTTGATTTGCCAAAGTAGCTTAAAAGAAAAAAAAATATAAAAAAAAAGAAAATAGTACAGTCCTTCTGTCTTCACTTTCTTATGCAGATACCTATAATCAGGCTTTTACTTGTACAGAGGTGCCAAAATAAACAAGACTTGCTCTCAGAGCATCCATTAACTTCAATTTGGGTACTCAGTGTGCTAAGGCTCTCAGTAAGAAAGTTTACTTTTAAGTGCCTAAAAAGGATTTAAGCAACTGGCTAGGAAACAGCCATCCTGATTTGGACATTTCTGGCAAGGCAAAAGCACAAGGATAATGCGATGTCTGAAATTGATTCATTTCCTGGCTAGATCATATTCCAGACTGATTTAATATAAGTGGCCAAAGCATAGAGAAAGGAACTAATGTGGTACTGGCCACTGTGGGTAGCATAAGAAATAAAGTCATTAAACTGGGGTAGAGGAAATATAGATGAGACTTCAATGCAAATGGTAAGGATAGTTGAATGTCAGTGCAGGTCGCCTGAAGGACTCACAACCACTGGGCTTGCATAGCAGCAAATTAGATGAACATGTGTTGAATAGTTTGAGGTAGAGCTGGTTTTGTCTTAAGAAGGAAGGATGCGATGACCTCTTGAGTCTGGTCTGATAAGACATCTGTCATACATAGAGAGAAAGTATCCTCTAAAGGTGGCAAGCACCGATACCAGATTCATTCTTCCCTCCTCAAATGACCATATATTTGCTAGCACCGTGTCACCATATTCTTAGTAAGTGAGGATGTGATTTGTTGCACCTAATTTAGAAGACTATAGGCCTACCCACACTTTTTAACTGCTCAAACTTTTCAACTACTAATTAAATCCAGAAATTGAGGGGGATGTCATTAATCTGCTCATTTGTAAAATGCAAAGGGAGCTAACAAGGTGAGTTGTCTTGCCCATAGGCTGTGTGGCAGGGAAGGTGAAAAAATGGAGGTGCAACCTTGGGGCCAAGTTTTGTCTAAAGTCAGGAGATGTTCTCCTCCAAGGCCACCAAAAACAGAACACTGAGAAAGAAGAGAAATTTGATTCCCAACAGTTTAACACAAAATGGAAAAAATTCCTATAACCTCATGGTCTTCAAATGCCCTTTAGATCTCTTTCTCCACCAGATGATGCTTCTTGGGTCCACTGTCAACACTCAAACACCCAAGGAAAAGCCAGAAGAAAGCGAAGACCTCTGGATAGATCAACAATTTTTTCACATACATGGGCAAACACTCACAAAGAACTGAGATGGTCATGGTGCTGTGTTACAAACTGCAGGACACATGAGCTGTTCTAGACACCAGGTGTCTACGACAATGACCTCTTAATTAATGGCTAAATAATGACCAGTTACAATTAATCTGTCAGAAGACAGAAGAAAGAATAATAGTAAGTACAATTCCCTGTTTACAGTAGGAGTCCCTCCTGTTTCTTAGGTCCTGAACTCAATTCTTAAACACCTTTCTTGTCCACAGGTTTTTTCTTTCCTATTTTGCTTGCATAAAAGAGAAACACAATTTCAGCACAAAGAAGCCTTCTTCAGGAAATTAGTAGCATCACTTTCTCCATTCAGATTGGGGGGTAGAAAGGGAAGAAAAGCTGGCCTGAAATTTTAACAATTGGTGTGGAAATACCCACATATGAACTCCAGACCCTTGGATTTTCAGCTATAGCAAAGTTTCCTTGTTAGGAAACCCTTGGGCATGTCCATCTGCCGTACAGTATGGTGAATACTACTACAATGGCACTTTAACAATAACTGTGCTCTTTTGAACCTCCCCATTCAAGCTACTCCATTGATTACTTGCAAGAATGCAGACTCCAGTGTTATTTGATCAGCACATATACTCTGAGCATTTAATCCCCTCAAATATTTTTCAATAACTTCCTTTAATTACAAGGAAAATACGTCGAGTGATGCATGTATTGAAGGGCTTCCCCTCATGTCTCTCTCTCTTTTTTTCCTGTTTAATGAAGAATTTGAATCACTTTTCAGCTTCTTAATCCTATAATCCTGGAAGGAATTTTCTCTCTTCCAAACCCTGGGGGTGGTAGGCTTATGCTTAGTACAGTACACCCCAGAGATCTTTCAGCAGGGTATTTCCAGAGGAGTCCCAAATACCTGCATTCCACAGCTGTGTGGTCAACATGTAACCGAGCCTCACCAAAAACACCTTGATTAAGCGATTCAGGGACTGACTTCCCCATGGGAGGTGAGAGGATAACACAAAACAGTAACCACAAGGTGTTCAGGGAAAGAAGCTTTGCTAGGAGGAATGGGTGAGTGGTGCCAAGCAGGACGGTTTTACCAACACATTTATTACATTATATGGATCCATTCTTCTGGATGAAAGGAAAAAGCAGGGAAAAGGTCACCTTGCTAATGCTTCATCCTTGAACCTTACTGCTTGCCATTTCCCGGTGAGACTGAGGAATGATGGACAAGTCTGTACAACTGCTCTTGTTGGAAAGGTTGGCCTGAACCTGTTGGCAGTAAGGTCTTTGCCTTGTAGGGAGCTGGGTGCATTTACAGCACACAACACTCTCCCCTGTGAGCACGGTGTGCTTTGTGCAACAGTTTCAGACTTGTCTAGTGTGTTGTTCGAAGACAAACCTTTGTTGTTGCAATAAGACAGCTCTTTGTGCAATGAAATCAAAGTCCATGATTTCTTTCTTCTTGGTTTTCCCATAGTATCAGGGAACTCCAATGATACATGGAGTATAAATTTTCCACCTTGTCTTTGCAGGTCTTCGTTTCTCAAGGGGTGGCCTGTGGATCTTTGGGGATCCATAAAATGTCATAAATGGTGCATGGAACAACTGTAAATGAGTAAAACTACAGTAACAATCCAAACCCTTCCCTCATAATTCCATATGTGCCAGCAAGCAGATGGAGGAAAAGAAAGCTGTAAATACAATTTCAATGTTTTGCAGCATTTTTAGCTGGTTGTAAATCAAACACCTTGGGGCTCCTTTGATCAGAGCAGGTCTTGGCTTACTCTCCAAATGACTAAGTGTTCTTTCATTACAAGCAGCAAAGAAATGCTGCATCAAAGGCATCTGCTATTCATCCCTCTCCCATTCTAGGTCATGCTTCTCAGCTCACTTTCTTTTTCTCATGTTTGTTGGTTCAACTAACCATTGTTTTGTTAGTGGTTAGTTCTCTAATCCTGTTACACATAACCATTATCATTACATTTTGTGTTAAAGTAAGAACACTAACAAATGACTAAGAAACCTAACAACCCTAAGTGTATCTCAGTGTCTTGCTGAGGTAAGATGCCATCACAGGGTTCAGTTGAATTGAGGCTGGAAAAAAGAGGATTGCACAGGACACGTTGATGTTAACGCAGACATAGAATGGATATAGTAGACACAGTAAGGATGTGTGGGGCACAAGGGTGTTGCTTGCATGTCATTTCCCTCTGCTTGAGGGAACTGCATCTTGAAGGCCAATATTTCAGTGCTGGATCAGCCTGAAAGCTTGGGCTGTTTTCAAAGGTTTGCACATTTTAGCACAACCCTGATTATCAGTTTTATGATCTGCCGATTGACAAACCTGCTAACACCTTAATCACAGCTCAGCTGGCAGAACATGATGAAAAATTATGTCATATGTTGATGTATGACTGCTGCTTTCCATTGCTGTGGTAGACTCCAGTACCTATTTCATACCCAAATAGCCTGCCTTGTATTGCTGCTTCTACAGGAGCAATGACTTTGTTGCTTGCCTGATTCAAGCACTGTATAATAAGCAGCAGCATAAATTAGGGGCTTATCACAGATTTAAAGTAATTGCCTTGTATTTTCCAAAAATCCTTCACCTATTTTACTATAAACTTGCATTAAGGGAACACAATTTTGCTATCATCAGAAAAGAGCTGACATAAAACTGACTGAAGGAATGGACCTCTAGGAATATTTTGCAGCATATATGGCAAGCTGAGTGTATGATAGTAGTGGATAGGGTACATGCTGGTGTTGTCTCTAGGAGAAAAGTCTCATTAGAGCTCACAGGACTGACAGTTTCTCTCCAGACTTTGCATGTACATCATGCTGCCCTCACCTCAAGCTTAGAAAGTAGCTGGGCAAGTTTAATGAACGAAGCCCATTAAAACCCCCAGGTTTGCACAAGGGTGAACCAAGTCTCATGGAAGTTGTCACTTGCTGCAGGTCACATGTCAATTTAGGACTAGAGCTAATGACAGAATCTAGGAAAAGAGCTGAAAGAATAATATTTTTTGGGGAAAAAAATCTACATAAAATATCTCAGGAAGCATATTTTCTTATATTCTGGGTGAAAAAAAAAGGTCCAAGTCTTTTTAAAGTCTCATTTACATTTCCTCTCTTTCAACCTTCCTCCCCTCTCCATCTTTATCAATCTAAAATATGTCTTTCAAAAAGAAAATTTAGAACATTTCTTTGGAAAATATCAGCACTTCATGTTTTTTCCAGAGTTCCTATCTCAATTTTTGGACCCAAAATTATTGGGTGAATTTAGTCCTAACATATGAACCATTTATGTTGGCAATGCTAAACTATTTTTCTCACAAATTTTCTGGTAAAAATACAGAAAACCCTAATAATAATTACCAGTCCTCATCAGGAAATCACATACCACTGCCTTTCTTCTGTGTTCCCTGACTTTGTCCTTGTAATAGTTGTATTATTAGCAGTGACCCCAATGCTTACACGGCACTTGAAAGCCCTGTAAGGACTATTATACCCTATCAAAAAGTAGAAGAAAGTGAAATTCACTGCACAGAGGAGTTGGTGAAGTTGTGGTGGGACAAAATATACAATCTGGAAAGGGATCCCTGGTGAGATGGCTCACCTCCTGCAGCATGCAACAAGGGCTTTTCTGTAGCAAGAGGAGCTTTCTACTCAAAAAGCTGCACACAGCAAAGACAGCCTGAGAAGGCAGCAGCACAGCATCTGTAATCCTGCTGGTATAAGTCAGAGCCTTCAGTTCATGAATTCTGTCTCTGGAGGTTGCTTGAAGAAGAGATATGAAAGGGTGCATAGATGTGTCCCTCTGGCTGGGGTGAGTCTCGTGCCAGTACCACACATGGGAGCACAGGGATGAAGAGGAAGGGGATGACCCCTATCACATCTCTGCTCTCTGCAGTGAACAGATGGGTCAGTTAATAAGAAGAATGGAGTCCAGCTACTAAAATTGCCCTTCTCCATGCTTGTCATTCATTATTGAAAGAATCCCTATTTATAAGATCCCAGGTGTGCTAAATAACAACAATAATAATACAATCCTAACCATTCTCATAAACACAGATGAGTCTTTTTATTATTTATTTTTTTATCTAAGATAAAACTCAGGGACCCCCTGCCTGCAGCCATTCCTCATCTCAGCCCTGGCCTCCTCCCTTCACAGGCAGCAGGGCCACTATGAGCAAAGGAGGAGTAAAGCCTGAGGGCCCTAGCAGGACGCAGCAGTCAGTGTGTCACTGTGATAATCTGCTTAAAGGAGGAGACCAGGGCATAATTAAATATCCTGTCCTGAAGTTCTAATGGAGCAGGTGGAAGATCTGATGCTTTCCCCATAATAAACTGTAGCTCATTTATTACTGTTTTGCATATGTATCTAGAAATTAGTTCAGTCCCAAGCCCTGACTGTCCCCATTCTCTGTCAGCAGAGATAGTGACCTCCTGTTCTCAGAGTATTGTTGTGACTATGACACCTACTTTTATCTACATCTGAGAAACCACAAAACTAAACAAACAGATTTTGCCACATTTTCCTGTGGCAGCCGCAAAACCATGCGTGGCAAAATCTCCTTACAAAGTCATTGCAAATGTACAAAGAGATGTTCTTTCAGGACACACTTTCCTGCAATATTATTTTTGCAGTATCAGGGAGGATGTGTTGAGTTTCCAAACACCCTTTAGCAATTCAGCAGGATGAGGAGCAACCAGCTGGGCTCCTCAAAAGAGAAGTAAACCTCTCTTGGCTTGTGTGAGTCCAACAGGATAGAGAGGAAGCATTTGCTGTCTACTGGTATAACAGATATTTAATAACAGGTAAGTGAGCAAGCTGCTTAAACTATTTTACACACTGTGAATATAAGAGAATAAATTTAGGGTATAGACTGGAAAAACAGTGGGGACAACAAACCAAGCAAAGGTTAAGATGGAATTTAACAGATTTGTGTTGAGGAGATTACAGAACAGAGGGGATACACTCACTGTGACAACCCAAGAGACCCCATCCAGTTTGACCTGATTTAACCTTTACATAAACACCATTCAGATAATACAGAGATTTTAATGAAAAAGGTGGTTAGGATAGTTGGCATCCATGCCTCTCTCTGATGCTGAGAACTTTGTTTTGGCTGTACAGGGAACCTAGAAGTCCAGCTGGGAGTAGATGCCCACTTTCTTAAGACAGGTAGGGCGATAATTGCAGACTTTGTCATCTTGCTTTCTCCTCCATATGTTTCTTCATAGACCTGAATTTTAATGGCTTTCCTCATCCTTTGGCACGAGATATTTTTTGTTCTTCCAAGAGGTGAAATAGAATTTCCCACAGATGTAAAGCAAGATAGCTCCAATTTGGCCATGGAGTTACGTGAATGTAAAACTGGCCGGAGATCAGTCAGGCCTTCAGATACAACAGACATTAACGGCTGAAGTTCATTCAAATACTGTAGCTTCCACTTGGATTATCTCACCCTTTTGTCAGGTTAATCAAAATGTGCCTGGCTGCCTTATCCCTGATGCTCAAGGAACACACAACCTACTCTGGCCTTTTGCAACATGCAAGAGGTCTATATTTCACATGACAGTTATTCATCAGTAAGAATGGGCAAACTTAATGGCTTCCTGCAAGAATGCTGTTTTTATAGAGATAATGAGAAAAACAATCTAATAAAAGCACTGTCTTAGAGAGCAACCGTAATTTTCTTCCAACAAAAAATTCATTTTTGCTGGTAAGACAAATCAAATCAGCCTCACAGACCTTGGGATTTTTTTGGTTTTAGGGTTTTTGGTTTTTTGGGTTTTTTTGGTTTCCAACAGAACAAAAGTAGCTGCAAGATAAATAAAGTGCTAATTTTCAGGCTGGAATCTGGGAAGGAGCAGACATTTTTCAGGACTCATTCTTAAGCAGAGGTAGTGGCATGCACCTTTAATGTTCAGATGCCAAGCTGTCAACGAGTGAGTTCAACACTGTCGTTATCTCTCCTCTTTTCTATTCATACATTACACAAAGCTATTTTTTCCTGGGTTTAATTGCACATTAAAGGACCAACTGAATGGATCTGTTTGGGAGGTTGCTGATAGCAACGCTGGGGAATCCTGCAGATGCAGGTCTAAAATTTCAGCTCTTTCCCATGGTGTATTATCTTATATGGGGAAAGTCAGTGAAACACTTAGTAACACTTAGCACCCTGACTGTGCTTTTATTATTTACAGGTTCAAGCTGGACATAGAGAAGATTTAATAACTATATATTATATTATGTTAACTCCCTCCCTCTAACAACATATCTGCTGCAGAAGGAGACACCAATGACAATGCTCAGTTCTTCTCAATGTTAGTCTTTCAGAGACCTAGTGGCAGAACTTTGAAGACATTCAGGTGGTTCAGGGTCTATCAACACGTCCTGAAAAGTGGAGTTTAGTCTCCTATTCATTCAGGAATGTATAAAATGAATCTCCTAGTTACCTTTAGGCCAAATACTTTTGCCTTGGCAAATACGGATTTTGAAGGACTGTTCCAGGATAACAGGACCACAGAAAATAAAACATTGAAATTGATTATATTGGACACAGGTCTCACACTGAGAGTTTCACTGACTTAGTACATGAATAGAAATGTCTAGACTTCTATATTCCCATTGTAAAAAAGATGTGACCACTGCAAATTACCTCAGCTGGCTTAAAACCATTTTCCCAGCACCAAGCCCATCTCCTCTGAGCTTTATGCACAAGAAAGGTAAACAAGCACAATTCCAGTCACAGTAGCACGGCCTTTTTTGGTACACTGACTTAATTATTTTTGTCTGCTTCTCCAAGCTTTCCAGCTCATATTGACTTAGCTTCTCCCAGACAAAACCTCCAGCAAAGCTGCTGGTGTTTCAAGATCTTTAAAACACCTTTGGATGTCACGGTGTCAGTTCTTGTTTATTTATGAAAGGAAAGGAAAAGCAAAACGCAGCAACTCAGACTCAGGAAATAATAAAGAGACAGAGTTCTACATTCATAAATAAAACAATATATTTCCTATAGTCTTACATAATCCTAAGGGGTTGTCTTGCTTTAAAATCATCACCATTTTAGTAGGTCTTTTTGTTCTACTACTGTTGTGTTGCTTTTAAGTGGGAGAGGTGTTTGACAAGTGAATCTTCAGTAATCAAAACTGCAGCTTTTATTGACTTTTTTGAAAATATTGAGCTAACTCAGAATTATTGAGCACAACAACACTTGTGAGCGTAAACTAAAACAATATGTGACTGGTACACATTGCATGAGAATTTATTGAATGTTAAAAGCAACAGAAGCTGATGGCCAAACCTAGAGACACATAAATGCTGTTGGAAAATATTTTCCCTCCCTGGATTGAACATAATCCACCTCTGGGCTTTATTCCACTGCACACACACAAGTATAATTTACCATAATAATTTATAACTCTGCATAAATAGGCCAAATTTGTAATAGGCCAGGTTTCCTTGAGCTGTTTCTGTTCACTTGCAGAAATGTGACTTTCTGAGGAGCACAGCTATACAACGAGATGGATGCAGGTTTGGGGTGAGATAGAAGAGCTGAAAGATGGATCAGCCCTGACTGCTCATGCTTCCTCGTGACACACAACTCTGCATGGGCCAGTCCCATGAGGAATGCCTCCAAATAGCTTGAGAGACCATACCTGTTTGCAGATACAGCAAACTAATTACATGGAGCCAAATCTCAATGGAAATAATAATAAGAAGAATTAGAATGTTCCAAACAGTACTCATCTGGGAACCTCAATTAGCTTCACAAACAGTAATTAATTTAGCTTCTTAACTCTCTGCAAGATAGAGAATTACTAATGTTCCCATTTTATGGATGGGGATGTACAAATGCAGAATCATCTACATGACAGTAACTGGGGTTAGACAGAATGTGTTCTCATGGCCTATTCTCTACCTTGTGCTGTCTCCCATCATATCAGCTGGTATTCTCCCACTCTTTTTATACACAACTATATTCTGCTGGTTTGGACCAAAGAAGAAATGTCTCCAAACTCTCCTAGGCTTTGACATAACCAAAGACTGCAGTACTAGGCATGAGACCTGCATTAAATACCATTGCTTGGTTTCCCCTATGCTGAGATAGAAGTTGTGTTCAGACAGGAATACACTGGATTTGACTTAGTAACTGAATGGTGAGGTTTATCTAATGAACCTTATGACAAATTTGGCTCTATTTCTTTTGCTGAACCCTGCTATTACCCAGCAGATGACCCTACATAAAAGTCAAATTAGACACTAGGAGAGAGATCTGCCTGTCTTTGACCTTAGAAGCAGGGCATGAAGTATCAGGGCTCTGAGGGCAGCACTCCAACATGTTGAGATAACAGGTCCTTCCATAAAATAAACACCGAGCCAGCCATACCAACAGAGCTGACTCTAACTTTATAATCCCTTTGCCATTTTAAATCTCCAGATGATTTATTCTATTTCACCACACACAACTAGTACTTTATGAACCCTCAATACTACTCAGTAAGCATATAGAGGATGGGGAGGAATAAAGAAAAAGGCTAATGACATTGATATAAATCTTAACTGAACTTGATTTACCTGCTTTCTGAAAAGGAAAATCCTTGGGTATCCTCAAAATATTAAAGATGTTTGTTTCAGTTGAGGGTTAACTGAATATGGTATGGACTTAGTGACTGCTGAATTACCAGCTGTTCCACAAATACTCACACATAAAACATCTTTGAATGTGAGACTGTCCTGCAGGTAAGACAGAAGGCAGGAGATGTTCTTTGCTATTTTTAACTTGATCACAAAGTAGGTTTGTGACTTCGAAAAATTATTTTTTATTGTGTCTCGGTTTCCCCCAAAGAAAACAAGGATTGCAGCTGGTGTCCATGGCAGCTGTGCTGCAGTGAATACAAAGTGGGTGAAAAATATTGCTGTTGGACAGTGTAAGGGGAGCCTTCAGACCCACTCACAATTTGTAGCATTTTAGAAGACTACATAAACTGCCAGGCCAATGGTAATTAGGTCCATTGCAGTGACACAGCTGGAAAAAGGAACCACATCCTGGCATGCTCCTCTCCTGAAGCCTACCTCTGCTTTAATTTTCCCAATTTAGGGTTACTAGACAGTTCCCCTGCAGATTTCCTTTGCTGAATTTCTCAGAGACAGCAGCTTGTCTGCTTTGTGTCTATTTGTGGCTGGTATGAACTGTGAGGGCTGCACACACATCCAAAGGATCTTTTACAATTCCTGGTGATGAGGATGGCTGTGAGCAGCAAAGTGTGTCACTTATATATTTGTCAGCTGCAAAGCTGAAACCAATAGCAGAGTACAAATTGAGAGCTGATAGCCTCACCTCTAGCTGATACTTCATGTGACAGATCGTGTTTCTGGGGGCTCCTTTGCCTGCCCCAGGAGTGGTTAGAAACAAGGGTCTCTGCACCCCAGTGAGGATGTGCTCACATTATCACACTAGCAGCCTGGGACTGAAAGGACAGGGTAAACCAGGTGCACAAGAAAGGCCTGCACGAGTTATTTGTTGTTTGTCAGTGCTTATATACTTAGTCCTGTGTTGGCTGGGTTGGTGTTATTATGGCCTTCCTATTGCTCCCTGATTGTGGTGTTCTCCAGGCACCTGTACCCAGGAACCAGCTGTGAAGACAAGTTGGGAGCCAAAGCTGAGTACAGGCCACCAAAACCACATGAGGCAGTTGGGAGCAAGGCTGGTACACACAAAATGCACCATCACTGAGGAGCTAAAGATGGCAGTGGATGATAAGGGGGGATGAAAATCGGAGGTGAAAATGTCATACTCCTTGGAGATGAAGCCTTTCCTCAGTGGCTTCAAGTGGGAGAACAGAGGAGGAAATGTCATCCAAGCCTCCCCAGCTTGGACCTGAATATCAAGAGAAAGGAATTCAATCAGCATTTAAGATCACTGAAAGGTATCACGGTGTTTTGTATTCAAGTTGTCAGGCAGGAAGATGAATTCTTAAAACACCCATGGTTAATCTTCCTCCCCAATTAGCAGGAAAAGAACCACAGCATTTGTGCAAAGTGCCTTCAGACACCCATTAATTTCCATGGCCTTGAACATAAACACTAATGAAAAATCTCTCCTAAATTTCCAGGGAAACTCACCTGGAGTATGCATGTGTCCTTATGTGCCTTTGCCATCTGGAGAGACACAAGGTCCCTCTTTCTCTCCCAGAGACAAGAGCAATCAACTCCAGAGCCACCATCCCCAGCAGATCCCAACTGCCTACTCCTGGACAAGCTGCTTGGCTTCTTGGGAAGGTTCTTTCTTTCATAAACTTGGCAGCAGCAGGGGAAGTCAAGGAACATCTTTGTATTCACAAAGTGGTTGGGAACAGCAGCACTATCTTTTCCTCCAGAGAAACTCATCACCCCTTGACTATGCCCTGCCGCAGCTGGAAATGAGCGCAGGAGAAGGAAGGTTGTTCTGAGCTCTGAGCTGGGCTCAGGGAAAAGAGAAAGCATGGGGGGAAAAAAGAGAAAGAAGCTTTGCAAATGAACAGTCAGCATAAACAAATCTATCAGCCCAGACAAGAGGCCGAAGCACGACTGCATTAAACAAATCACGGTGAAATCAGCAATTGGCAAAGTAATTGGCATTATCGCAGCTGATGGAAAATTTCTGATGCCGCCCATGTTCGCTTTCGAAACACTACTCAGACATTTAATTGGCTCTGTTCTCATGTAGCTGATTGCTCTTTTTTTCCTTTTGGAGTGCATCAGGCCTGTATCTAGAGACAGAAGCTTTGAGATGTGCTTCCTGGTGGACAAGAGGATGAC
>VZRW01006397.1:4481-28494 GCA_013398125.1 Aegotheles bennettii | reverse complement strand
TGGAAAGACATGGATTCAATGGAGGGACCACTTGGATAAGGAATTAGCTGGATGGTCATACTCAAAGAGTTGTGGTCAAGGGCTTGATGTCTAAGTGGGGAGCAGTGACAAGAGGTCAGTACTGGGACTGGTGCTGTTTAACACCTTTGTCAGTGACATAGACAGTGGGATCAAGTACACCCTTGGCAGTTTGTTGACAAACACCAAGCTGTGTGGTGTGGTCAACAAGCTGTAGGGAAGGGATGCCATCCAGAGAGAACTGGACAGGCTTGAGGGGTGGGCCTGTGCCAACCTTATGAAGTTCAATGAGTCCAAGTGCAAGGTCCTACACATGGGTTGGGGCAATCCCAAGCACAAATACAGACTGGATGGAGAATGGACTGAGAACAGCCCCAAGGAGAATGACTTGGGGGTGTTGGTTGATGCGCTAAACATGAGCTGACAGTGAGCTCTTGCAGCCCAGAAAACCAATGGTATCCTGGGCTGCATCAAAAGAAGCATGACCAGCAGGTCGAGGGAGGTGATTCTCCCCCTCTACTCTGCTCTCATGAGACCCCACCTGGAGTACTGTGTTCAGTTCTGGAGTCCCCAACATGAGAAGGACATAGAGCTGTTAGAGCAAGTCCAGAGGATGGCCACAAAGATGATCAGGGGACTGGAGCACCTCTCCTATGAAGACAGGCTGAGGAAGTTGGGCTTGTTCAGCCTGGAGAAGAGAAGGCTCCAGGGAGAACTTTTAGCAGCCTTCCAGGACCTGGAGGGTCTATAGAAAAGCTGGAGAGGGACTTTTTATGAGGACATGTAGTGATAGGACAAGGGGGAATAGTTTCAAAGTAAAAGAGAGTAGAATTAGATTGGATATTAGGAGGAAATTCTTTCCTGTGAGGGTGTTGAGACACTGGCACAGGTTGCCCAGAGAAGCTGTAGCTGCCCCCTCCCTGGCAGTGTTCAAGGCCAGGTTGGATGGGGCTTGGAGCACCCTTGTCTGGTTGGAGGTGTCCCTGCCCATGGCAGGGAGTTGGAACTAGATGATCTTTAAGGTCCCTTCCAACTTAAACCATTCCAAGATTTTGTGATTCTGTGTTGTCAGTTCCTCTGGCTTCCAGTGTTACACTGTCCCAAACTGGGAGCAGAAGCAGGCAGAGATTACTTTCTCTGCCTGATGTGTGTCATCAGCATTTGAGAGTCATTATTTCAGAGTGAGCATCTTTGATCTCTTTCCCTAAGAAGGACAAATGAAAGAAAGGGTAGAAGGACAGCTAATGCTGTATGTGGTGGCAGGGTTATACAGCAATCATATTTCAAATATTCATTGTGCAAGTATTTTTATTCTGCAGTCTAGTGAGAAGCAAATTATGCTTCTTCATCTGGTATTGAGCTTTTCTACAAAAAGGCTGAGAGGATTTGAGTGTGTTTCAGAGGGAGGAAACGAAAATTGCTCCAGATTTCTTCTCATCCTTATAATTCTTCCCCCAGCTGTGGTTTTAATTAGGAATTCTGCAACAGCACCACTGAGAGTCTGTCCATCAATACCAAGATTCAAACATTATAAATGTATGCTGATCTTGCATGTAAAGAAAATAAGTTTATGAAGATGGAACTTGTTTTTAAAGTTGTGTATAATTCTGTACTTTATGAAGATTTCCATTGTATTATTTAAACTATCACAGAATCTAATTTAAAACATGGGAGAAACTCATCCTTTCCATCCTCCCTCTGTGGACTGGAGAACATACAAGTGCAGCCCTGTCTAATGCTTCCAGTGTATCTGTCCCTCTCATATGGTAATAGGAAGCATGGCTGGCTGACAAAATATATAATGGTAGACAGACACTATGAAATAACATATTTAACTCCTTATAGTATTAATTCAATATAGCAAGAACTGTTATTGTTTTTAATACATTTAATATTACAACTTTGGTTTGTACCTGTGTGTCATTTCCACAATATTCCTTTCACCAACCCCTATTAGGAAGAACACAATCTAGCCCAGAATCCATGTATACAAGCCACAATAAGAAAAATTTACAGACATTCAAGAATTGTCGTAGGAATAAAAAAATTAAATCTCAAATAGATTAGATTATGAAAGATAACAGAAAGTATCAATTTACACATTTAAGAGGTACAATTAATACACTCATAACACTGTCTGCTCCTTAGGAGGTGTTTATTCCCTTTCCTGAGTTGCAAAACTGTTTTATAACATGGTACAAAATGAAACAGGAAATGCTTAACAATACTTGCGTGTTTAGAGCATGCATTTGTAGATTAATTTCTTAGTTTGAATGCGATTGTTCACAGAGCATCTGGACAGCACAAAAAATGATGTCAATAGGGAAGCTGTTAGTTTTAAGCACAGAGAACAAAATTCAGTCCTGTTGTGGGGAGGAAACAGAGTGATGCCAACAGCTAATGAATGCATGGTGACACATCAAGGAAGGGGAAAGGCATAAAGAATGCTCTGGCCTTCTCAATTCTGTTGTCTTTCTATACAGCTATATTATTATTAATTGCAACTACAGAGTTAACATCACTGAATCATAAAATAATTTAGATTGGAAGGGTTCTCTGGAAGATATCTTCCCCAGTCCTCTGCTGAAAATTTGATTAGGTTTCCCAGGGCCTTCACTGTGAAGTGTGGAGATTCCACAACAGTTTGGGGCAGCTGGTTTCTATTCTTAACCATCATCATTGTGAAGATTATTTTTTTCCTTATATCCATTCAAAGTATTATTTTGTTCAAACTGCAGCTGTTGTTTGTCATCCTTTATCCATGAATCACTGAGAAGAGTCTGCCTCTACCTCCCTATGTCCTCACTATATGTAGTTGAATACAGTATCTCTCTCCCCTTATCCATGTTTTCCAGACCCAGTTACCTCAACATTTCTTACCATGTGTCTCCATAAGACTGTCCTCCATTCAACCCTCACTAGTTTCCTAGTGTCAATGGAAGAGTCCTGTGCCCACTCCACTGATGTTCTGAAGTGCCAAACTGGCAAACTAATAAGCCCCACCGAGAAAGAGAGTACATTAACCTCTGCGTGACTCTGTCCAATACAATTACACAGCACAGCTTTCCAGCTTCTTCATGGTCCTGCAGCAGCTAGCAGAAGCTGTGATGCTGCAGGACACCCAGAAGTGTATTAATTATTGCTGCTATGGTGGGAGAAGTAGAGGTCTATAAGCTGTATTTTAGCAAGCAAACTTGCAGCTCTTTGTCAGGAGCTGATATCCTTTGAAGGTCTGGTTATTTGAAAATCACAAATGTTCTAGCTTCATACATAAAAGCTATAGCCTCTTTAGCTAAAGAGACAAGAAGGACATAATAAAAGCTGAACCAGTTACCCTAAAAACCTTTCTTGTTGTTTGACATATGAAATCATCTTCCTTTTCTAAAGAACTGGTTTTGCAGCTCTGTTATCACTGAAGCAAGTGTGAGGGTAGAAGGAGATAGATGATGCTGTTTTGGAGCAGCATGTAAGGACGCATGTCTTGTTTTGATCTTCTGAGTCTGAAGAAGCAACTAAAACTATGCTGCTTGGCAGAGTTAGCTGTACTCTTCACCATGCATTTCTGTGCTCTCTGGATGTGTTAAAAGAGAAAAAAACTTTAAAATGAGGACTTTTTGCCAACTGCTGAATTTTCTTTTTCTTTAATTGGAAAATATTCCTCGTGGCATTTGTCACAGGTATTTTCTTATAATCTTCCTATTTCTGCTGTCCCCTAGAGGCCACATAAGAGCTGTCATGAAAGTAAAAGGTAGCTTAGAAACCTGTTTTGAAAAAGAGTGAAAATGTAACTCAAACTACAGATCTAAAACATGAAAGTGTCAGTAGTCAGCTTCTCCTAGTTACAATTATTAATTCCCTTCATGTTCTGAGGTTTTTAATTAATAATATTAATTTCTTCAGCCAGTTAAGATCCTCTTCACCCTGTTTCTGCTGAACACTGCACCTACCTCCAGAAAATAATTCTACTCTTTTTTTCCCTAGGTGTTATATCCAATATAGGCAGCAGTTTGTAACAGCTCTATATTAAGTCTAATAAAAGGCTCTTTATCATACTTTTCTAATAGAACTGTATTATTAATTTCCATTTCTAAATAATTAGACAAAACTACTAAGAACAGGGAAAAACAATGGCATTTTTAATACAAGACAGTAAGAACATTTGTAGGAATGTATCATATGCACACAGTCGCTATCAAGCAGTTGTATAGAACCTCTAATGTACAAATATGACAATTTATCAGTAGTACAAAATACAGATTAATCTACAGTGAGGCTATGATAAAAAAACCCCACATAATAAATTTTTTTCTTGTCCTCTCATTCAATAGATCTCACGTTTGGGGGATTATTTATTTATTTAGAGTAGAAAATGCTACAGTTTGTGACAGTCATTTGACGGCCAGAATTCTAAACAGTTTGTTACATGTTTGAAATGATTTTTCCCTTGAGTATAACAATTTAAGAAACAAGGTTTAGATCCTATTCACCGCAGTCCAATCAGTTCGAAGGCAGACAGGTAACTTTCCTGCTCTGGTATTCTTCAGTTTGGCACCTGTCATTGATTAACATGTGGATTGGTGTGTGCTTGGAGTCTCATTATTGGTGTCTAGTTGACAATACCAATAGGAAGTAGACAGTGAAGCCCAGAAAGCCCAGATGTTAGACTAGTCAACAACACCATAAAGTGATTTTGGTTTTTTGCTGAGAAAGAGATCATCAGAAGTGGGCCAGAAAAAATGATTAATAGGAAAGCATGGGGAGAAGTATTTTACAGTAACAATGACTTCTAACACATGTCAAATCCATTTGTATAGCCTTGTATTCCTCATGAGGCTCTTCACTGTCCCTTCTGGACTGAGCATTCAGCCATTCATTAATCATATATTCAAGGTAGGTCTGCTGAAAGTATAATAGATTAGAAGTTCAGTTGTACTGGAAAATAGGACTTTATTATTGGGTTTTTCATTTTTAGGTTATGGGAGTTTTTTGGCCAGGAACCTCTCTATGTATGTAACTAAAGTGACAGAATATGTGTTTTTAGACTACTGAAGGTGATATTTTTTAAAACACTGGTTCTTTATTGTTAGTATGATTTGGATAAATTACTAGAGAGAAACACTGTCCTGAGCACTAGTAAGATTCCTGGTAATCTAGCCACATTTTAAATGAAGGGCATTCCTTTTTCTCTTACATATTTCTTCCTATAATTCAAATTATTTTTATAATAATTTTCTACTGCCCCAGCTTATGTCAGAGAATTTTAATATGAGACTAAATAGGAAAAGAACTTCAGAGATCATAAAATGCCTGCAATACTTAATTTTTAATCTATCTAAAATTTGGTCTATCTACATGTATAATGGCTGCACAACTTTATATTCTATGAAGATCTGAGAGTTCACATTTTACTCACAAGATTTGATATTAGTAAATATATTGTTATTCAATAATACTGAACTAAAAACTAACTTTAAACTTAACTGCACAAGAATATACATTGGCAGCTAATTTCTCAGTTGATAATTGAAATAAAAATTGATATTAAATTATCCACAGAAAAAGAGAAGTTATACAGAAGGTACCAAATATAAGTGCTGTATCAAATATTAAGTATTCTAAGAAACTTGTTAATCGGCAGTGCCTGTAAGAATGTGGAAATATTTTTTTTATATCAAAGAAATACATATATGTCCTTATATATATATGTATTTTTGTGCTAAGTTCACATTCATGGTGCAATGACATAAAAAAAATAACTTTGATACCTAAATAGAAACAATCCATTTTCCTACTGCTTCTGTAAATACTTGTGCTAATGATGTAAGTGTCCACGTTCTAATAATTCCTTTCTTAATGTTCTGTTTTCTAGGTAAGTATACTCTGTATTCTTCTTCATTAAACTGACAGAAAACCTAACATTCCTCTCTGCCTTCTCAAAGTGCAACAAAGAGGTGAAAAACGAGACAACAAATATGAAGGGACATTTGGTAAGAATTCACTTTGGTTTACGTGCTTGTCTACTTTATTTTTGGAGGAATGAAACCATTACAGAGGATTAGTTTGTATAGAATTGGTGAGAGGAGAAAAGTTGATTACAGGAACTGTTCATGAAATACCCATTGCACTTGCAGACTGCCCAGGTGAACTGCAGGCAGCACTCCCTCCTCACCATGGTCCAGGATCACGTTATTAATGTAAAACTTTTTATTTCCTTCAAGGTTGAAGTAGAGCATAGCCAAAGGGTTTTGATTGCAGAAATATCTATGACAGTTATTTGGATCAAATCAAAGATGGAATAAATTGTCCTTTTGGAAAAAGGGTTACATAAGGTATCTGAAGTGGTGATAATGCCCTTATTTAGTACAATTTGATCTCGCTTCCTTAAAGGGGAACAAGGTAAGAACAAACAAAAGTGAAAAGAGGAAAAGATGGAAAAATGCAGCTAACTGTGGTTCTTTGCAGTTTGTCTCACAACCATTTGATGAAGCAAACTCCGGTAAAACAGATAGCTGTCCGAGTTACTTCAAAATCTGGCTGTCCTGTGCTGAATTGAAGCTATTTATGACATTGCTTGTAGCTTCCATTGAAGTTATAGTCACAGAAATGCAGGATGCACCCTTAGCCAGCTATGACTGATTGCTTTTAATTTTTAGTTAGAAGGCAAAGGAAAGGAAAAAGAGAAAGAGAGGGAAAAATATAATTACAAGGAAAATAAGGCAGGTGGTGGTTTTTGCAGAAGAAACTTGAATCTTGTACTCCAGTGCTTTTCAGAACCTAACCAGCGATGTTGGAAGTGGTGATGTTACATGGTGAGGTCCTCTGGACTCTCCAAATGTGAGCTTTGAAAGCTTAAGTTTGCTATAGGGGATCCTAGGGGCCCTGGACATGACATCGAAAGTTGCCGTGCTCGCAAGGATGAATCTCATATATGTGTCCTTTCTAGTACAAGTGTCAAACTGTGGATCTCCCAAGACTGGTACTGGCTTAGGAATCTACACATGTGAATTGCAAAACTCTAGATCTTGGATTGGTAGCCATTAGAGCTTTTCTGACACATGACTGAAAAATAATTATTAACTTTAATCTTAAATGAATTTTAATTTGCCTAATTATACTCCACCTACATTGTATTTCCCTACGCTTGTATTCACACATGTACAGAGACACAGGCACCCACATACCTCACTGAAACAATTAAAACAATTTAGCTAGACAGAGTTTGGAAAATGGAAATGAAAATATCTCCATAGAAAATATTTTAACTAAAGAAAGATGTGAAGGCTAAAATGGAGAAGACTGGACAGTATTTACTGCAGTTACAGGAATGATGGGTAAGGAACTCTGTCTTGCATATAAATAAAAAGAACAGGGGCAACATATTCAGTATTTCTCTCATTTCAAAGAACGGCTTATGCAATTTTTCAATAACTAAAGATGTTCAGACATAGAGGGATATTCCCTTAAATGGTTACAGTTTTCTGAAAATAGGAGATCATCATGTCTATTTTTAATCCAATCTTCTTTTTGTTTATAATACATAGTTAAATTATTCAATCCAGATATTAAAATATTCCTCCTATTAAAAAAACAGATAAGTTTAGAGGAACAGCAATAACATCAAATAAAAAACCACACATGCTCTTTCTTTTCAAATTTAATGTGTTCTTTCTTTTTGTGTCACTTGATGTAGTTTTCTTAGTTGATGAATCTATGTAGATACTCTATACTGACATCTTTAAAACTTCTGTATTCTGAGAATTTTAGGAATACTAATACTGGCTAATATTATAATAAATACATAATTTTAAAGCTTTTCATAATAGATATCATAGTTCAGATATGTAAGAGATAACATGTTTCAGGGAAACAAAATCGTTTGGTTTGGAGTATGTTACTAAATTAACCAGTAGAGGGCAATATGGTGGTTTTGGCATAGAAAAATTTATGTGACTGTAAGGTAGTAATAGTCATTAAGACTTCATTATAACTAATTTGAAAGTTCATACAAAAATACCTACTATTACAATATTTTGTTGCTCATAATACTAAAAGAATACATATTGTTCTGAGTTGTCATAGAAGGGAAACTGTCTTGCTCAGTGATTCAAAAAAATTTTTTGCCCTTTAATTCTAGAAAATAAACCAAAATCATTTCAATAACTAATACAGTCCTGTAAAGCTTTTGATAAATGAAGAAATATACTATCCCACACTATTTTCCTTCAGAATAATGCATTGCTTGAAAGGGAGAGGATTAATGTGTGTTGAAATATACATAATAGAAAACCCCTGTGACTGTGTGTCCATTTCCTGCAACTTCAAACTTCTCATTTAAAACAGCCTTTGGGGGAGAGGAGTATGTCCCATTATACAGTAAAAATCAACTGTGAAACATGAGTCTGGCAGATCTTGCACTATTTTTGAAATCACATTTCTTAGTGGTGAATGCTTTCTGACAAAAAATAAGGTTGACTCTGATTTTTGCAAGTCCTTTGACAAGAAGCCTGTTGAGAATTGACTGCTGCAATCCCTGTATTACCATCCTCAGAGCACAAATAATAGAACTGTTCAGAAAGGGATCCCTAAGAGGAAAGGAATTGGGGCTTGCAAGGTCAAATGAGTTTCTATTGTATCATGCAAAATAAAGAAATGGACATATTTCAGGTAAGGTCTTCTATTTATTTGTGCAGGGATCATTCAACTGTGCAAATTGTATTATTTAGATAATATCTTGTGTATGCACACAATGTCTTACAGTATCTCATGCACACACAAAGTGACAGTGCTGAGATATGGCACAAACATCATTGCATGCTCAAAACATAGGCGAAGCTGAACTGAAATGCAGCCTTGCTTTGGAGTTGTTTGGGTTTTTAACCTAATCTTTTTGGGTTTTAAATATTGACACTTTACCTGGAATAGTTCTAGCCACTTCTACTAATGTTTTCCTAGCATGTTTTTTCAAACCAATTTAATATGCATCTGTTCTTTGTGTCAAAGGAAGACTGCATGCAAATCATGTATTTAGTAGCAGAGTCTTACGGACTTAAAAGCTTGAGTATTAGATTCTTTTTTTTTTTAATAATAAAACTATTGTCTAGCATACAGTGGGTTTTTACTGAGTTTTGAATGCATTTTACTTGTCACTTCCATACTTCCTGCATTACAGTGCAGACACAGAATTAAGCACAGAAAAAGTGTTCTTCAAAAGAGAAAATAACTTCCCTTCTAACAGGAACTAAAGCTGTGTACTCATAGGGACAGGAGTGTAGTAGATAGTAATATTGGAACAAATGTACTAATAAAACAGAAGTAGTCATGGGTGGTGTGTGCTACAGCTGATGACAGCAGAAATGGAAATGTACCTGGTTTGACTTGTTGCAACTGAGAGAAGCTCAGAATCTTCGTTCATATCTCAGTTTGAGGCAAATACTGTCACATGTTTAAGATAACATCAGATAATTATAAGGTAACATACTGCATACTTTCCACATTTGGAATGTATGTAAAATGCCTAATACCATGTAGTTCATTCAAAGAGACTGCTGAAAAAACCCAGTACAAGTAAGCCTGGATTATAGGCCTAGCTGACTGTGGTACAGTGACCCTCTTGCAGATAGAAAATATAAGGGATCTAGAGGGAAGTTATAGGAGCTGGGTGTTCAGTTTGGTCTTGGGTTTGTGACTGATCTGAAGGTAGTAATTCTTTCATAGGTTTTTCTAAATCACTCCATAAGTGATAAGAAGACAGTTTCTTCCCCTACAATACAAACGAGACTGTGCAGTTTGTGTCTTCTACACTCTCTATAACAAACGTCCATGGCTGTTGGATGCCATTGACAAAAAAGTTTTAATATTGTCCTGTTGAGTCCAGAAGAGTAGTCTGTTTCTTGCCTCTTCTCCAAGTTGGTTGACATCACCCTTTTCTAGTTTGGACCTGGAAGTAACATGCGCAGCCCAGCATGCCAGTCAGATACTTCATCCAAATTCAGACTACAACTGAATGTGTTACATACTTTGTACCAAAGAATGTTTCTCTTTGTACCAAAGGATGCATTCCTGCCTCAGGCTTACGATCGCCTCCCTGTGACTCATGAACAGTCTCATTTTGGCCTTTTTCAAACTGTTTTGCTCACACCACTCCTTTACGCAGAATTTTTTTCTAAACTTTACTCCCTCAACTGGAAGAATACAAAGGCTTTGAGCACAATAGCAACCAAAATCCCTAGAGGACTCTTTACAGCAACATCAATTTCAATCAGTTACTAAAGAGGTTTCAAAGTTCCACTGAAATCAAGGTGTTCATTCACTGGTACATCTTCAAAATTTTACTTTGAGCCTTGCTTTATTATATCAAAAGAACAACACTATGCAGAGTCTTACCTGTGATTTCTGAAAAAGTTGAATTTTCAAAGGTGACAAAGTCTGGCTGAATAGATAAAAAGACTGTAAGTTCCACACAATCTTTTTTGAGTTCTGTTCTGCTGTGATAACAGCATGTAACTTTGAGTATCTCTCCCATCAAACATGAAGGCTTGCTCCATTCATGTTCAAACAAGGCTCTGCCAACTTGGAGATAGAGCAGTTCTCAAAATCTTCAAACAAGGAACATGTTGTTCAGCTGTGTCAAACATATAAAGTTAACAGGATCATATGACAAATCTAAGAGTACCATTACAGTCTTTTCTGCTCATTTTGTGGCACTTCTCATTTCCACCATCCCAAGGGGGTAAAATCTGTCAGTTGTCCACAATAGGATCTACACTGACACTTACCGAAAACAAAAGGGATAGTGCCCTTTAGAATTCAGCCAAATTCAGTTCTGGAAATAACTTGCATAACTGTCTCAGGGTTTGCCATGCAATTTTCTTGAAATTTCCATCTGGCTTTTTACCTGATTCAGCTATACCTAAGATGGCATCATGTGTCATCTGATGACTGTTCACAGTTTTAAACTCAAGCATAGAAAAAGTTCAAATGTTTTTTGATTCTATCATTTTAATTTTAACATCCTAATTAGTATCAGTAGTACAGAGCAGAATTAATTTTCTTCACTGTTTTAAGGCTCTGATTACACAGGAGCAGATAGCCTTTATTGGTAGTCTTTAGCAAACCCATATGTTTAACAAGTTTGAATGGACTTCAAATTTAAGGTGATGACGGCAAAACCAGCCTTTGCTACAAAGCTTCAAAAGCTTTGTGATGATGTTTACTTACAGATAACTGTAAATTATTATGTGTGAATGACTGTTTACAATACGAGACTGAGGTAATGGCTTGATTTTTATTTTTCTCCTCACTTTTATAGTTATCTTCAACACATTCTCATCAAATTTGAGGGAGGTGTGAAGTAATTTTTGCAAATACCATGTAAGTGTATTGTTTTCCTTGACCCTTTCTCTGCAGCTTACCCCGGAAAGCAGTGACTCATTTCATACAATGAAGCCATTTTGTAGAGAAAGGTTTCATACGAGATGGTGGTGTGTTGTGTTTTATCTTGACAGAAATCAAAACTTATCCGTACTAGATGTAGAACAGAAACAGGTATATCTATTATATAGGAAAACAGGACGTCTAACTACTAATTATTTTCAACAGTTTGAAGAAGGAAAGGAAACCCTACCCAAGACTTCTACAAGAGAAATAAACCTATTCTTTTCTTTCAAAATAAAATCATAATAGCGTATCTGTCACAATGCCACATGCAGTGATGCAGAATCTGTATCCCTGTGTATGAAAGTAGATTCTCTACTGATTTCAGTCGCAAATCAGCACAAAATTTTCTCTGCAAAGACTGAAATTCATTTCCAGCAGTGATCAGGAATTGGGATGATGATAACAAGGAAAAGAATCCAATACTCTATTTTAGTTTGATGCAATATGGCTGGTGCAGCACAAAGAAAAATGTTACAGCTGTCACAGTGAAAATATTAAAGTGCAGTACTTGTAAGATTTCTGTAGAAAGAAGAGATTTCATTTCTTGCACACAGACTATAATCTTTGCAGTATTTTCATAACTGTGAATATTTCCACCATTTTGCAATTTACTTTATCATACTTACCTAATTTTGACCCTGCATACATGGACTGATGGTCTTCAGTTGTGTAATCATCAGATTTTACCAAGGATCTTAGCCTCATGTATGCAATGAGATAGACAGGACTTACTTTTATTTAATCTTTGTTCTTCTTTGTGGAGAGTCCCTATCTTTTTTTAAAGAAACACCTCGGTTCCAAAGACTATATACCATTGTGAGTCCTGACCAGGAAAACAAATTGCTACTTCCTTTGTTTGTTTTCTGAAAAATTCATCAGTATAATATCTGAGGCCTTGACAAATGGTCTATATACTTCTAGCAAGCTGAACAGATAAAATGATAGCAATGCTTCTGCTGTTTGACACGGGAATATTAATGGCAGAAATAAGAATTAATTATTGTGGATGATGAATTTAAATACCAGGGTCGTGAATGTTGGGGGGTTTTATTTTGGTTTTATTTTGTTGTTTGGTTTGTCTGGTTTTTTTATAGCAGCTTTTTGCTGTGATTTTTTCATTAACATCAGTTACAAATGAAAATGTTTAACATTTCCACAAATGGGGCAATAAGGATGGGATCAACCTGGCTAAAGGCACACACCTCTATTAAATCACACTAGGCACTCTTGGTGGAAAGACATATGTATTCTTAGGCAATAAGTTGTCTAATTTTAGAAGCTTAGCCTACCAAAACACTACTTACTTTGTTCTTGCTCTTTCAATTAACAAGTTGAATCAGTTCACCAAGGGCTCAGGTGAGCACTCTAGCCAACACAACAAAAGCAGCAGAACTGTATGACCATGAGCAAAAGGGAGGCTTAGCTGTATGTATGCATACATACCCTCACCTTTATTCACACTCAACTCTGAGAGGTTACTGTAATTTCAAGACTACTATGAGACACTCAGGAGCTTAAGAGTGATTCTAATTAAAATATAAGGAAAAGGTATTTAAGGTTTGATTCCTAAAGAAACCCTTAAGTCTTTAGAGTAGTAGATCATATTAAACAGCACTGTAAGCAAAGTACTGTGAAAATTCCTCAGAACAAGATCTCAGCTTGGTAGGATCAGCAACAAGCTATAATTATGTTACATCAGCCTTTTTTAGAGCAAAAGTTACTCTCTTTTCTTAGATATTGTAGAACTTAAGACTCCTTTGCCTTCGGGAAAGGATATGACTCCACCTTTTTTTTAAACTGGAGACATGTCCTCCATCTCTTTCTGTCATGGGTGATTTGTGTGAAGCATGGGAGCCATGTGGATAATATTTTTGGGGGTTCAGTTTTGTTTTTAAAGGAAGGTTTTAAGACAGTCTGGTTATATGATGTTGAGATAATGAGTACTACCAGATCAATACTATACATTTTCAAATCTCATAGAAAACGAAGGTCAACTTAAAGTAAAGATGTCTACAGTTTGCAGTGTTTCTGTGGGAATCAGAAAGTCTTAATGACAGCGGTGTTAAAGAGGACAGCATAGTTCTTTTTCCTGTGATTCATTCTGGCATTATTAATTTAAAAAACCCCAACAGTAAAAGTTGAAAACTAACAAGAAAATAACCAACAAATTCTAATGGAAAATATCTTTCTTGAAAATTAGTTGTCAGTGAAAACCTGTAATGAGATACATAGTCTTCCACCTGTACATTGTAAATTTTAATTTAGCCCTGATGAATAGTGTACAAATACATGATGCGTGTTTGGTTTTGGCAAACTAAGAAATAAATCCGTGGAAGTCGATATAGCATTGAAAATAATATAGGTATATATCCAAGAAATGGATTCAGAAATTAGTTGATTAGTAACCTGTACATGGTATACAAATCTAATCCTAAATGGTCAACTTGGTAGTCAGTATGTTACAGACATAATGCATATTAACAGCACTTAACATTTCTAAAATGTCTTTATTTTGCCTATTCAATAAACAACATTGGCATTGCTACCTTGCTATTCTAAATATAGTAGTAGCAGCTGATATTCAAGGAAGATGTTCATTTGGAGAGATGAATAAACAGAATTGTTCTTCTGTGTAACTATACCAGTATGTAATTAATGGTTTTTAATGAGTAACTTTATATACAATGGCAGTGACTCTCTGTGATTGGAGACAGTATTTAATAAGAACTCTTGATTTTTTAATTGCTTCCATTTATCAGCTAGTTTATGCCCTTAAATAATTTTTCTGTCAAAACAATATGATTTTTTGCAACATGATTATTGAAATTCAATCTATAGAAACTTTCTGGGTTTGTCGTTAGTATATATGCCAAATAAATGGTAGGCTTCTTGGACAGTGTTGCAAATGGGGTGCTGAGTTGAATGGACCCAGTGTAGCTATTCTAATGGCTTTATGTTATGCAAGGGAGAGAATAGAAGGTCTTCATGAAGGGTTCTCTGGGGTGTTTAAGGAAATAAAAGTCAGTTTAAATAAGGGCCTTCAAGGGCAGCAACATGAAGTCCCAGGTTTCAATAGCAAAAGTGTGTATTAGCAGAGTTAAAAATATGACAAAACATTACAAAGTCAAGCTAAGCATATGCCATTAGTGAATATTTGTCTCACTCCTTTGAAACTGGGGTCTTTTCCAGCATTTGTGTTTGATATGTACTATATAAAACCGTTTTTGTAACATATATAACAGATGGACTCATGTTTATGCAAACTGTGCAGTGGTAGAAGTAAGTGCTTGCTCTTATTCACCACTTTATTATATAACCCTTACGTTACAGATTTTTTTTGTGTGTTTGTTTTGGCTGACACTTCTAGAAACATATGGCATACTTTCTCTGATCACTGTTAGAGTACTTTCAGCACTTAAAAATATGTGAGAAAATTTTTTTACTATTCCTGTAATAATATTTTTTACAAGTAAATTCATCCTCTAAAACATAAGAAGGACAATCAAGTATTAGTCAGTCAAAGAGAAGAATTGAAATGACACTTACATTCCCAGGTTTCTTTTGCTCATCTGCTGCAAGGAAAATAGTTTCCAGCATTCAGCATTCAGGGAACGTTCAACAGCAAAATTTAGAACAGTTAGGTAAACAAATAAATATATGTAAAGGGAAAATCTTCAAAACAAAGAGGGTGAAGCTTTGTCTAGTGTATAAATACAAAAAAGATTTCTGATATTTCTGTATTCTGGACACACCATATCTTAATCAGAAAAAAATTGTCACATGTTGCCAAACAATTTTCATTCCATCTGTCAATTTTCTGTCAATCAGAATATTTCTGGGAAGACACTCTTGTCACAAGAAAGAAGACCTAGTTAGATGAATTGATAGTATATAGATCAAGGAAACTCTTTTCATATGTATGTAAGGAACACCTGCCTTTTTTTTGAAATGTTTTGTAGTCTAGTGAAGTCTGTCATTGGCTGAGGCCACCTAGTTTAAATAGCGATGCTATTTAATAGTAGTAATAAAAAATAGAGAGTTAAAATTTTATATGTCTCATACAGCATAATTATCCTTGAATGTCAGCTTATTTCTTGGTGACAAACACAAATCAAACTAACTTCTAAAACCTTTGCAGACATTGTCAAAATCCAATACACATAATATTCACACATATATACCACATGCCACTATTAATGGAATTCCTTAAAAGACACAATGGTAGTTTCTATGTTTCACTGGGGTTTGAATAGGGTCTAGGATAACTGACCAGTGCCAACTGGCCAGGGCACACTTCTACACTGCCGTCTATTCACTGGGACAACTGTGTGACCGTCAGCAGATGGGGTTTGTTCAGCACCCTCTTGAAGCACCATGCACCACTTCCCTCCACTGCTTGGCACCATGCCAGCACTTCTCCCCTCCAAGTAGCACTGTGTGCCACTTTCCCCCATGGAGCACTCTGCTGCTGCTTCCCTCCGCCATGCCATACCATGCTGCTGCTTCCTACCACATGCAACTCACTCCATTATGTTAGGGGAAGGGGAAGGAGAAGGGTGAGTAGCAGTGAAGGCAGAGGGGGAAGACGGACACTTGAGCCCTACCCAGCAGGAGACCCTGCTGTTTTGTCATACGAGCCTTGATGGTTTGAAAGACAAAACTTCAAACTTGATGGGGGTTGAGGGGTAAGGGGGATGTAGGAGTGGCGACATGGTCCCACGCAGAGAAGCTGATCGAGCGGCACCTGCCAGTTGGCGTGTACTGGTCCTGGCGGGGAGTAGGTGGTGTGGAAGTGTCCGGTGGCCATTTGTCCCTTTTCCTTTTTAGATACCTAAAGTGAGTTGCATGGCAAGTGAAAATATTAAAATCCGACCACAAAGGAAAATCTCAGCTGATTCATTTTATACCAACTTAAATATTTCAAATTGAGAAAAGATTTAATCCACTTAAATTTTGACTTCAGAGTATTTTTGTATATTGTAAAATACTTTCAACCACATCGTTGTGAAAAATTCCAATTGCTCTTAAAGTACCAAAATTAAGCATTTTTATTTTTTCTGCCAAAATTGCTTAAAATTCAGCCCAATCTTAAATTGCTTTTGATATATCCTCTTGAGATACTGTTCCATTGAAATTTCTCTAGTTTATAACAATTTTAATATGGTCAATATTACCTGCAGATGCATTGTTTCTGAAACATTATGTCAAAATAAGTTCACTTTTTCTGGATGCATATTTAACAATATTATTAAAGCTGAAGATGTGCTTAGTGTATACTTTTCAAAATTCATACGTCTCTGAGAAAGATAGAGGTCTCAGGTAAAAGCCAGGTTCCACTGAACAAAACTGTTATCAGTGGAACTTCAAAATTAAGATAGCTCCATAATTAAAATCTACCCAAAAAGTTAAAAATAGTCATGCCCTATGGGCATGTTCAGGTTCAGACCCGTGGGAAGTGCTTTGCTGTTGATATGATACTCCATCCAACATTTGACCACAGAACATGTGATGGGAAGAAATCTTTTCCTGTAAAATTCCCAGCAAATCAGCATTGCCTCTAAAGAGGGGAGGGTTTCCAGGAGGGAAACTGGAGCCCCCCAGCTCTTCCAGCCCAATGCAGCTGAGGGCTATGTGATGAGTGCAGTGGGTGGGGCACAGTCATCAGCAGTGCAATGGAGAATTTACTGACACAGTTTGGCTTCTGAAGTGCTGCTGTGCACACTTTAACTCTTTCCTCTGAGAAGAATCTACAGTGGATCATTTGAATAATTTTTTATATCTAGAACAAATATTTCCAGTTGTGCGTATGTACCCATTATGGAATGGAATGAACCTATTGTACCTCATGAACAAGGTATAATCTGTCCCATATATAGAAATACTGCTTTACAGCTGTCTTCAGTTGCACTTTAAAAAATTGGAAAACAAAAAAAAAAGCCAAAAAACAACAAACCACAACTAAGAAAAAAACCCTCTTAGTTTAAATTTAGTCTGACTGTTCCTAAATTATTGTCAAATTTCTCTGTTCTTCTTACATTATTTTCTTATTTTTCTTTCTTAAATAAAAGTAAAAAAGCTGAAAGGTAGGGGGTTGAGTTTTGTTTGCTTTTTAGTTTTCTTCGTGATAGCTGTATTTACAAGTTGAAGAATTGCCACTTGGGGCTTAGTTTAGACTAATCCATTTTAGCTTTCTATTGTTCAAAGCAGAATTAATTTCTAAAGGATTTTTAAATTCTGTTATCTTATACACTAAATCGAATCAGATGTAGTTTTATGTTATGATTGCCACATTTAGAAGATCAAAGCAGATTTTCAGGTATTCTCAATTCAGTCATTTTCATCTTTTCAAAAGTATGCACCCCTCTTCCCTTAGAGTGCCTGTAAATGCAGTATAAAGTTTGCCTAACTTGAACTCATCTTACAATAGCTGTGTATGCAAAATTGTATTTTAATTATACAGACAAAAAAGTTTCAGGACACAAATAGAATAAAGAACAACCTACAAAATGCTTATCTGTTACACTAGCAGTTTGTGTTAGATGCAAGGAAAGGGTAAGGCATACATGATTGTCCATCTTTTGCCTGGCTGTTTGTCACTTAACAAAGTCCTACAAGGACTTTGACACCTGCTGAAAGTACAGGACAAATTGCTTGTTTCCAGCAAGGCACTGGGGGTAGCAGCACAGGGAGGATCTGCATTGCAGTTGCAGCCTGGAGTACCAATCCAGTGCAAAGTCAGTAATTTTGGTTACTTCTGACCTGAGAATTACTTAAATTCATTCTCAGATTGGTCTTTTCAAAGAAAGAACTACTTTTTTTTTGTCTCTTCAAAAGTATAAAGCACATAGATCAAAAAGTAAACAAACATATGCTCCCAGACTAACATCTGATCTTCTTCTGGCATATCATGCAAGAACCATCCTTCATTTTAGCAGTGCTAAGGGGAGACAGCTTGCTTCACGTACTGTTGAGTATCCCAGCTACTCATCTGCTTTCACTGAGAAACCATAGGCGAGTTCTTGTCACTGGCTTCTTTTTCCTTTTCTAACACTCTGCAGTCTGGGAAAGGTAAATGTTGCCACCCTCACTGGAGCCAGACAGAGGGTATTCCCCTTCCAGGAACACTCCCCAGTCCATTGTTTTTGCAAAGAGCCTTATCTTTCTTTTTGTCTGGTTTCCTGTTGGGGTTCCAACTTTGCAGCCTCCTTTGATTTAATTCCAGCAATTCAAGAGGATTAATATTAGCCAGAAAGATCTAGATTTGCGTAATAGTGGTGCATTATATACACAAAATCCACCCAGTTTTCCAGTTCTCTGTGACGTGGCTTTTTCCCTACTGAACATAAATCTTTATATCCCTCAAATTCTCATGCTAGCCTGTAAAATCCACTTCATAATTTGATTGTTTGTGAAACTAGCACTGATGTACTACTTTTCTGCTTTTTGTAGTGAGGACCTCCGAGAGCATTGCACAGAGGCTGAGATAATAGAGGCCAAGCACTTTCATAAATAAAGGCAATCCCATGGATAATTTTGAGTAGTTTAATGTATAAAAAACCCACAGCGGCTTTTATAATATGGGAAAACTATTTTAGATAGAGTTTGTTCTTATATGACGTTATACATGTTTTGTTCCTTTTCATTAGTGGAGTATGACTTTGCAATGCAAAGTGCAAAGTTATGCTATGCAATAAGAAACATACCAGAGAATATGAAGCTTCATAAAACATAAGTTTTAAGATCATCTTTTTGTCTTTACTAGATCAAATCCTGAAGTCATCTCTAGGACAAATCTAATCAGTCTTTAGTTCATACCATGAATCTGAAAAGTTGTTTGACCTTTTCAAATATACCAGTGGGTAGGTAGACCCTCCTCTTCCCACAGTGATTTTTTGTTATATAGAAAAGTATCTCTTCTGGCCCACCTGCTGCTTCAAAGTTAAATCAGTGTGTGGCTTTTTTTAGACATTGCTCTTAAGTGATTAAGCTGTGTTTAAGGTCTGTCTCCACCAAAAAAAGATTAGAGAATAGATTATTGCATGGGGGGGGGGGAAACTGTTCCTGAGAGACTTTCTGCTTTAGCTGCTTAATCTGTAATTGGTTGGAGTATGACTGGATGAAAATAAGCAGTCAACTTCCTGCATCCAAGAGGGTGGCAGTCACAGCTGAGATGAGGAGCACTTGTTTTCCAGGCACAGGAGTGTTTGGCTCCTTTGGAGCAGTGTACTTCAATGAAGTTGAATATGTAGCATTTTATTTCCAGTTCTTCCAGAAATGCATCTTTTTGGCTGCTAGTCTTATGCTGCTTCGTTTGGGATAAAATGAGTTTACCATCTAGCTGTGAGCACCTGACTCTGCAGAAAGTGGCTAGATTCCGGAGTGCTTACATTCATGGATCACCTTGTGCTATTAACAAGCCAATTGATATTAAACAACAAAGGAGATGGTATGAGACTTTATTCTTCTTCAGCAAAGTGTTTGTATTGTCTACAGCTTGCTGCCTGTAAACTTCTGTGCTTGTGTATAGAGAAAGGGGGAGAGGGGGCATGCTATAAAAAAACACCTCACTCTGTTTATATTCAATATTGAATCATGGAAGAGAAGTGTAGTGAAAAAAAGGAAAAAATAAAATACCAGATAAAAGCAATAAATATAGCAGCACAAAGTTACATTTATTTTGCACAAAGATATGAACAGCATACTGTTTGGACAGGACAGTACTGACTCCTTCAGGATAGAAATGTTACTTAATTTTCATAAAACAATTAAACTAGGGGTGTTATCTATAAATTTCAAGAAAAAAAATAGTAGGAGTTCAATTAGTCACAACTTATTTCTTAATCCTATTTGTCAGATATCGTGCATTACATGGAATATTTTTTTTATCTGAAATATATTTGTTTCATATTTTAGCAAAATAGGTGAAAGCCTTTTACATATTGTTCAGAGTGGCAGAATTACTTTGTCTAGTATTTTAGCAAACTGTGCTATTAAGAGAAACCTTTACGAATGGAATTGAAAAACCTACTGAAACTTCTTGTATAAAAAAATTAATCTCCCTTGATTTTGTCCTAGTGAAAAAAACAGATGTCAAGTTCCATGTGGGATCAGAGAAGTGCTGATACCTGGTTATGTTTTAGCAAAGGCTTTTATGAGTAAAAGGTAAACTAGTGATTCTAAAAAAAAGTTACCTTGAGAAAAATGATCTTTTATGTCAGCTGCCTTCCTAAACATAGTTTCAAATTATATCAATATTTATAATCTGAAGACCTTCATGTGCTTGTATGGGTACATAATACTTTTTATTGAAATGGCAAGGTTATATGTAGATTTTAAATTAAAAATGGCAAACTTTAACATGGATAATGAAAAGTCTAATGTGAAAATTTCTATGAAAACCTTTCTCCATTTAAAAAAAAAATGCTGCCTTTCCACAGTATTTCTGATAATGCAATTTAAAAACAATACTATGTTAAAAAAAGTAATCAAACAAGTAAGAAAATTTTGAGCACTATTTCAAGAAAACTTCCTATTTTAAACATGTTATGGATCTGCATTATTAATTTAATGTAAGATGCTTAGACACCTCCATGATTTTTCTATAAAATCTACTTTCCTCTTGAATATCCTGTTAATTGTTCCTAGTTTGAAAAATCAGTGTAATACATAACTTTTCCCAAACAGGATGTCTACTGCATTAAAAGGACATGGAGGCTGATGTCCACATCTGCTTAGTACAATGTGATACATCTGTTGGTCTCCATCTCCAAGGCCTTTCTAAGCTACCACACTAATCTGAGACCCTGTACTACTGTCTTTCAGAAAGTAGATACTCTCTTGTTTAATAACTATTCTAGTTAAGACTTTAGCCTCTTTTATAGTTGATGTAACTCTTTAGTCTCAACATTTTCATAAAAGGGGTTGATGCATTGTGTGACTGCATTCTTCTCCTTTCTTTATGCAAGCTCAAACCCAAATCAGTTAAAAAACAATCATTAAAAATAATATCAGCAACTGAAGCTCTTCCACATGCCAGGCAATTTCATAGTTGTTGTTTCACCTTCTTTAGAAAACTCATGCAAACAGCAGTGCAAGATTGAACTCCATACAGCTGGAGCTCTTTGCTGTCTTTTCCAGGGAGAAGAAGAGGTGTTACACACAAGTTAATTTCAAATATGAACATGAGTCATATTTTTCAGTACACTAGTTTAAGGCACAACTCACAAAAAAAAAAAAGAAGGTAAAGAATTTCTAAGCAGAATATAATTACTAGTTTTGCGGTGCCACATGTTGTTTAGGAACTATTGAGAGATTAGAACTCATAATTAAAATATTTTAAAGGGTTAAGGTTAAACAGAGTATTTATATAGTGGAAATGAAAGAAACTGCCAGAAATTTGGAACCAGAACCTGCAATAGACTATGCAATATTGAAGATGACTGGTCACTAGGAAACTTCCTACCTCTTAATACACCAAGTTAGTCTTCCTGAGTGTGGATTTGCAATGAGAGTTTTCATGGCTAATAGAAGAAAACAGGTTTAACTGTCTGGGGTGAGTTTGGATGGAAGGAATTTTGGGGAAATTGTTTGCCATTGGGTAGCATTCTCTTGTTTTTACTTTTGGTAGGTATACAAGATACAAGAGCTTCTCTCAAAGACAACAGTATTTGTGTTACTTAACGTGCAAGAAGTTTCTCAGCTGACTTGATTTTTGTCATCAGTGGAAAAATTATCAAGGTTTTGGGAAGCCATTGCATTTTTCATAAGCAGATACTCACAGGAGGTGCCAGGTAGATATATCTAGGTTGTGGACTTTGGACTGTGACTTGTTTTGATAACTGCAAGTCTTTTTTGAGAGAAAAAAACAATCATATGTCCACATGTAAACATTCTACATACACACAGACACACACATACACATTTTGAAATGTTTTCATGCTTGTTTTCATGGCCGTTACCAAAACTGAGACAAGTGCTTTTATATTTTAATAGTGTTAATAGTGCTAGTTGAATTTTTTCCAGTGTTTCTTGAAAGTGAAAACTTTTTACAGAGTTGCATGACACCAAATTGGAGATTTTCCAGCTGGCAATTCTGTCTTCAAGAAGAAGTGTGTCAAACTTCTGTTTCAAGGGACATTTTTTTTAGATTTTTGTATCATAAGGCTTCCAAAGGCTAGTAGAAAAAATTAAAAAAATAAACATTTCAAGTTTTTAACTCCAAATACATTTCAATTAACCTGAAATGCAAGCCTTTTAAAATTTTGAGTCACTTGAAATTTCCATTCTGCACTAGGATTCTGTTCTGGAATAGGATGAAATTTCAGAATTGCAATACTACCTGTCAAAGCAAGACAACTTTTTCTCGTATATGCCTGTGTGTGAGTACAAGTAGGGCTTTTGTCAAATTGCCAAGCTAGTCATCATTTTATAATGGTATCCATGGAAATGTCTCATTTGCAATGACATAGTGGTAGAAGTTAGGATTTAGACCAATGTTCCTGTATTAGTTGTGTCTTCATCTACATAAAAACGGAACAAAACAATCAGTGAGCCCCAAAATCGGGTGAACCATGCTGCAAATTACATTGTGTTCCAAGAAGGAATTGAATTGTTTGGAACTAATTGGTGAAGAAAAAAGTTATTTGTTCTGAGTTATAAAGGAAGCCCTGCTTTTACTTCTTTTGAAAAAAGAATACAGAGGGAAATTATATCCAATATGTCTGGGGAAACTTTGTTGGAATTTTTTTTTTTTTAATAATGTTTATATTACATACTGCTTTTGCAGTGTTTAAGTGAACTGGTAGAGCTGGAAGTGATAACATAATGAACATTTGGATAGTCTGATATTCATATAAAACTTGCCTATTAAAACCCATAGCTAATGTTCCTTCAACTGTGGCACAAGCTGACCCATAGCAGGGAGATGGCTAGCTATTTTATTTATTTCTTTTCTGTTTTCTGGTTGATGCGAGTAACTTCATCTCATAAGCAGGTCCTGCATTGTATATTTTAATACTCGTGCTCTATTCTGTCAGAAATGCTCTTTAAAAACTGCTTTTTGTTTCAGTGTCATTTTAAGGTATGTCTTTTCATCGTATGAGTACCGTATCATATGCCTTCAGTCTGGCCTGTTGTAGATCTCTATCAGATAGATTTTTTTGGAAATGATAACTTTCAGCACTTCTAGGATGCTTGAAATTAGTGCTGGTTTAGTAGGTGATGATTTCAAATCCGTTTATATCATATTGTGTCGAGGCACACTAAGAAAGATCCTCAACTGATTTATGAAACTGTCCCTTATGCTAAAATCCCCATTCCTTCTCCTGTCTCATCCTCCATCATCATGAACAATGTTTAGCTGGTTTGGGAGCTTGCTTCTCATCTTCTGACTTTTCAGTATAGAGGAGATGCCTAACCACATTATATTTATAGAACCAGCACAATCCCCACTCTCACTACCTTGCAATTTCTGTCCTCTTCATCTTTTTGTGGACAAAGTGTCTGAAATGATTTGCTTATTGACAATGCCTTTCTTCATAGTTTCTGTGAAACACACTTT
>VZRW01006392.1:0-15455 GCA_013398125.1 Aegotheles bennettii | reverse complement strand
GAAGCATACCCAGGTGACCTCTGATATTGCTCCATATTACTGCCGGTGTCCGGCTGGANAAGCAGACGATGTTGTCTCTGATTCCTGTCCCTCGAGATGACTCCTAATACATATGGCTGCGTGGTTAATCCTAAAGCTACCGAGTAGCTGGTTCATTATATGCCATTGACCTACCCCTACATACCCTCAGTAAGTTTGCAGATGACACTAGGTTGGGTGGAAGGGTTAATCTGCCTGAGGGAAGGAAGGTTCTGCAGATGATCTGAACAGGCTGGATTGATGGGCAGAGGCCAATAGGATGAGGTTCAATAAGGCCAAGTGCTGGGTCCTGCACTTGGGCCACAACAACCCCAGGCACCGATCCAAGATCGTGGCAGTGTGGCTGGAGCTGCTCAATAGAAAAGGGACTTGGGGGTGCTGGGTGACAGCTGGCTGGGTATGAGCCAGCAGTGTGCCCAGGTGGCCACGAAGGCCAATGGCATCTTGGCCTGCATCAAGAACAGTGAGGCCAGCAGGAATAGGGCAGTGATTGTCCCGCTGTACTCAGCACTGGTGAGGCCGCCCCTCGACTGCTGTGTTCAGTTTTGGGCCTCTCACTTCAAAAAAGACGCTGAGGTGCTGGAGCGTGTCCAGAGAAGGGCAACAAAGCTGGTGAAGGGACTGGAAAATATGTCTTTCAGGGAATAGGTTGCCCAGGGAGTCACTGTCCCTGGAGGTGTTCAAGATGTGTCTGGATGTGGCGCTGGGTGATATGGTTTAGTGGTAATGTAGGTAGGGGTTGGGCTGGATGATCTCAAACATCTCTTCCAACCTCCATGATTCTGTGGTTCTAAGGCCTCAAGAGGCAGGACTGGGCTATAAAAGACCCAGCAGGTCAAGGGAGGGGATTCTGTCCCTTTCTTGTGAGTCCCTCCCTGCAGTGCTGGGTCCAGTTCTGGGGTCCCCAACACATGAAGGACATGGAGCTATTGAGGTGAGTCCAGAGGAGACCACGAAGATGCTCCAAGGTCTGGAGCAGCTCTGCTCTGGAGACAGGCTGAGAGAGTTTGGGTTGTTCAGCCTGGAGAAGAGAAGGCTGCATGGAGACCTTAGAGCACCTTCCAGTGCCTGAAGGGGCTCCAGGAAAGCTGGAGAAGGACTTTTGACAAGGGCAGGGAGTGATGGGAGGAGGGGACATGGGTTCAAACAAAAGAAGGTAGATTTAGACTGGATTTTAGGAGGTAGTTCTTTACTGTGCCCCTCCCTGGCAGTGTTAAAGGCCAGGCTAGATGGGACTTTGAGCAAAGAATTTCCAGAAACTTCCCTGAGGGTTTGATACTGCTTTATTAACAGTTTCTGCAAGTGACACTTTTGGTGGTGTTGCCCTGGCAGTGGGATCCTGAGCTTCAGTGAGTCTTGGCAGAGGAACAGGAAGATGTTGAGGGAGCATCCCCAGCAAACCCGTTTTCAGGTTCACCTAGTCCTGGGAGAGAAAAAGCAAGATCCCACATTAGTTGTACAGCAGACCAAGCCCAGGAAGTCCATGGCCAAGTGTCAGCTGTGACAGGACACTGTAAAGATCTGGAGAGATTGAAGCCCCTCAGAGGAAACAAAGGATGAATGGGAGATGCGCCAAGGAAGAAATAACATTTCCCATGTGTGACCATCAGGCACGTAGCTTTCTGAAGCCCATGAAGGAAATTCTGGAGGCTACGCAGAGCAAGGAAGCCCACACAAACCCCATAAATGGCATCTGCTAACACTCCAGACCCCCAACACCTCTTAGCTTTCAAGCACCCCATTTTCCTAGAAGTTCAGAAGAGGGCTTCTAGGCAGCACAAGGTTTTCCAACAGCTTCTGCATTTATCTTGACCAAAACACAGGATCGTCTGTCTTTGAACAGGCAGAGCTTCTCTATGGAAATCTCCCAGCACAGCCCAGATCCATCCTTCCCGGATGGAGAGAGTTAGAACTTGTCCTGCCAATATGCTTTCTTTCTACACCCACTGTATGTGGGCAAAGCCTCCAAAGCAAACCGGTAATATCGCATCCCGGGACTCCAGAGAGACAATTGTCATGAGACAGGTTCAGTTCTTCTCCGGAGAACTGGCTACATGTTTTGTGTGTCCACTTGCTCCAGGACCTGTTTTAATGCTGTGCAGGACAAGCAACTTCATTCTTCTAGTTCCAGGTGGCCAGGAACAACACAGAAAATCCTTCCACTCTTCCAGTATCACAGGTCAAACCCAACTGGAATCCCTACCCCACCTGACCACTCAAGAATCACATGTGGAGCTGCCCACCTGGTCCTGACAGGGCTCTGTGTCCCGTGCTCTCTGGGCACCCTCTTTGGAGAAGTAGGCACTCTGGTCAATGCACACATCCTGCTGACCAGATCCAAGAAATGGATGTGAGATGGAATAGCCGTGATGAAAGGGTCAAGGTATACTACGTGAGGAAAACCAAATGCTTGGACTTTCTTTGGACTTTCTCCCTCTGCAGGTGCTGGTTGCAGTGAGCTCTCAACCAGCCTGCTCCATGCCTTTTTGAAAGCTTTTCTTTTACTCTGCACAGAAAAAGAGAATGCCCACCCCTCTCAGAAACCTCCTCTGTCTACCATTTACATAGGGAAGCTGGTATGAAAGAGCCCACAGTACTGCTGTGGTGGGAGACTGGCTCAGGTTGTCCAGAGAAGCTGTGGCTGCCCCTCCCTGGCAGTGTTGAAGGCCAGGCTGGATGGGGCTTTAAGCAACCTGGTCTGGTGGGAGGTGTCCCTCCCCATGGCAGGGGGTGGGACTGGATGATCTCTAAGGTCCCTTCCAACCCAATCCAGTCTGGGATTGTGAGATTCTATTTAGCCTGGAGAAAAAGATACTGAGGGGAGACCTTCTCCTACAGCTCCCTAAAAGGAGGTTGGAGTGAGATGAGGTTGACCTCTTCTCCCAAGGAACAAGGTAATTTACAACCTAAACCATTTGATGATTCTAAGACGAGTGTTAACAATGGTGCACTCAGAACATCCCCAGACAAATCTCTGCTGTGTTTGTTCCCAGAGTGTTGTCCTGTGCTCTCTGAAGCAAAGAACAGCTTCATATATATTAATGTGTTGGCAGACTGTGTGTACGTGGGCCTTAGTCTTGTCCAGCTCCTCTCGCAAGCTGGAGTTTTCTAGTTCCAGGAATTTACAGCGCTCCCTGGATTCTTGCGGTGAACGTACTGCTTCCTGCAGCTCTCTGGTCTTCTCCATGAGCTCTCCTTGCAGCTGTCCTGGTGTTCTCTAGAGAAACAATGGCACAGGAGTAGGAAGAAAAGAGTAAGAAGCCCTTGTTCCAGAGGTCAAAGGTGAGGCTTCCCGGAGCAACCTCTGGCTATCATCCTTGATGCTGCTCTTCTGCTACACAAACAAAAACCAAGGCATGCCTATGTGTTTCTAGGCACAGATGTGTCTATAAACCTTCTCACCCTCTCACTCATCAATTCGTGTGACTGCCCAGGCTTGGTTCCCACCACTGACTCCCTCATAATTTTTCGGTCAGATTTGATTACCTGGAGGTTCTTGTTTATGGCTTCCTCCCCGTATTATAATCCCTTGAGACACTGAAGAAGGTCCTTGAGCAGACACCCTGACAGGAGCAGACACTCCTTCCACACACTGACCATTGACTGGTGGCCACCTGCCTGTCTTCACACCACGAACGCACAGATACAGTGATAAATCGATCCTGTAATCTTTATTAAAACAGTATTTTGCAGTGCTGGGGACAGAGTTCATACTTTTCTCTGCTTCCAATCAATGTTTTCCCTCACACACGCTATGATGTTATCTGTGATGCGCTGTATGTTGCTGTCATCAGCATCATCATCGGTTCTAGCCAAGATACCCCAATGTTTATACGTAATGACATGTTTCTCCATATCAAGAGAAAATACTCTGTGTTTGGGAAATGCCCTGATTCGTGTATGTAAGTTGGGCTCTTTAAAGTGTTCTAGAAGGACATCTTTTATTTCCACATTGATATCGACCTGTTCTGGAGGGGGAGCAGCAGAGGAGACTTCAGCACTCCACACCGCCCAGAGAGAATTGAAGTTGTCTCTCAGTTCTCTTTCACTTAGTCTCTGGCCTTTTAGAGACAGAGCCAATTGCCTGTTCTTTTTCAGGTTCTCACTTTCATATTCTGACTTCCTTTCATCCAGTTTACACTGGTTGTTCTTTAGTTCAGTGAGATTCTCACACTTCTTTCTAGTTTCAAGAAGAGACTCTTTCAGTTCTTTCAGCTTCAGTTCCATACTGCCTCTCCACTGGACCAGTATCTTGCAGTCTCTGTCTTCACTGAAATACTTTTCCATGTCTTTCATGATGGTGTCACTTGCCCCTTGCACTTGATATTCAAGGGATTCTGTGGTGACCTTCTGCAAGTCCCCATTCCAACATTGTCTCAGTTTAAATGGTCAGGGTGAGCCACAACATTAAGAAGTTGTAGGAAAGGAGGTAATGGGAATGGATATGGAACTGTTGAGCAGATGAAGATTTCAAGAAGAACAGGGATAATCAGCTGTGTAAGAATTTTTAAGGCTTGATGCTTTCCTTCCTGTGCCTCTAGTTCCTGCAGCCTCCGGGTACATTGCCTCGTGTGTTCATTGGGTGCAGAAGATGAAGAAGAACCTGTTTAGCAGCATGAACCATGGGAATGTCAGGTGCCTTTACAGTGACAGTTGATCCTCCCTAGCTCTCCTGACTGCTGGTGAGACAGGAACACTTCCCTTAGAATCTGCAGCACAATCCCATCATTTAGAATAGTAGGCTGTGTCTATACTAGTAAATTAAATAGTTAGTGTTCAAATAAGCACTTGAACGGAACTGTTTTTACTTCTCAATTGTTGCAATGCTCCCTGGCACAGTTTTTGGTCTGTCCCAGCTAGTATTGTCCCGGTCACTTGGGCATGCCACAGAGTTGGCACAGGACAGAGACTATCCTTAATAGGTAACCTGCATGTGACTATTTTGTTTTAAGGCTAAGTGGTCACCCCCCTCTACTCAGTGCTTGTCAGGCTGCACCTGGAGCACTGTGTCTAATTCTGGTCCCCATAATTCAAGAAAGATGAGGACAGACTGGAAAGGGTCCAAAGGAGTGCCATGAAGATGATCAAAGGATTGGAGAAACTCCCTAGGAGGAGAGACTGAAGGAGTTAGGTCTCACTGGAGAAAAGAAAGCTCAGTTGGGGACCTCATCACAGTATTCCAGTACATGAAGATGCCTACAAAGAAGACAGAGACAACGGAAGGCAAATGAGTACAAATTGCAATGGCTACAAGTTGCACATGAAAAGGTTTCATCTCAATATAAGAATAACATTTTTTACAATGAGAACAATCATTCACTGGAACAACCTCCCCAGGGACATGATAAGAGTCCCCATTGCTGGAAGTTTTCAAGATGTGATTAGAAAGATTGCTAGATAACCTCATCTAGGCTCCCTTTTCCATGAAAGGTTGAACCAGATGATCTTTCAAATTCTATTCCAACCTGAGCTGTTTTATGATTCTATGATTTAATAGTAAAGACATTGCCTGACTGTGTGGCCCTGGCAATATCTACTTTACAAGCACAGCTGTAGTCCCAGAGGTCCTGGCCTGGCTGGTGCAATTGCCATGAGAATGACTGGTGTCTCTCCCTTCACAGAAAAGACAAAACAGCAATCTCACAATGTTTCTGGAATGCCAGGTTTCTGGGCAGTCACTGGCGTCCTCACTGGCCTGACACTTGGTCCACACTTCATTGTGGAAGAAACAGAGACAGGCACAGCATGAAGCCAGCACTGAACCCACATTGCTCTTCAACCTGCATGTACCACAGCTGGCTCCTGATGGCCTCTGTGCTTGGGGTTCACTTAGCTGACTTCCACTCCCTTTTGCTGAAGAGCCAGGAAGTTGCTTGGACACAGCTGGGAGATGGTTGAGAAAGTGCCATTCTCTCTTCCCCAAAGCTTCGACCATCCCATCCCAAGACAAGGCAAAATGTGGTCCTGTGACAGAAGTGACATTCTGTTTTTTGGGTTACTAGCATTTGTGTGCAGTCTTGTCTCTCTCCATAGCACCATCATTGCTGGTCAGGGCTAGAGAACTTCTGAAAAAAACAGTCTGATTTGGACTCATGGACTCTGAATGTGCAGTGCAGATGACAGAAAAAGGCAGAACACTTGTGTGCTGGTTGTAGCTGGGATAGAGTTAATTTTCTTCTTAGTAGCTAGTATGAGGCTATGTTTTGTATTTGTATTGAAAATAATGTTGATAACACACTGACGTTTTAGTTGTTGCCAGGCAATGTTTACATTAAGCCAAGGTCTTTTGCAGTTTCTCATACTGCCCCTGTCCTCCCAGCTAGGAGGAGACATGGCCAGGATAGTTGACCCAAACTGGTCAAAGGGATAGCTAGGACATCGGCAAGTGGGTGGTAAGCAATTGCGTTGTGCATCACTTGTCTTCTTCCTTGGATTTTATTTCTCTCTCATTTTGTTATCTCCCTTTTCATACAAAAACAACAGTAAAAACAACAGCAACAGTAATAAAAATTATTATTTTAATATATTATTTCAATTATTAAACCGTTCTTATCTTAGCCAATGAGTTTTGCTTTTTTTTTTCAGTTCTCCTCTGGATCCCACCAGAGTGGGGAGGAGAAGTGAGAGAGAGCAGCTGTGAGGTCCTTAGTTAACAGCTAGGACTAAACGAAGACAACCTGGCAACTCATCTGTTGTACGGTGGGAAAAGAAATGTGCCTAAGAGGCATCAGATGTTGTCATGTGTGGTGATGTAAGTCAAAATAGACTCTAGGATGCATGTGGTAATGGCTAGCAGCACATGAATTTTTCCACCTGTGGTATTGAAGATTTTCATTGCTAGAAAGATTTGTTTTGCCCAGAAAACTGAAAGCAGGCTTTTCATCCTCAACATCAAGCAGCCTTTCTGGATGTTAGGCTAGGGTGTCAGTCTGCCTGAAACATTTCCCACTCCTAGCTATGAGGGTCAGGTAAGTGACAAAAAGGGAGACTTCTTTCCGTGAAAAGAAATTTATGGAAGACCTGTGAAGCTTAAAGAGATATTTATATTTTTTTTCGGCTGTATGCCTTTCTTTCTGACAAGACTTCAGGTGTTTTTTGTTGTGGCTTGATGGCCCAGGTAAATAAGAGGCCTGGACATCTTATATGTGAAGGCAAGCAAACTCTCGTGTGTGATCTACAGACACAGAATTTATTTTTTTCTATGGTGTGTAATGAGCAGGGGACTGTTCCTGCTTGAGAAGGTGCTGGGAGGCCAGTATAAGGTTGGGCATTGCTGCGTTTGACTCTTCCATAGCATAAACACTATCGTGCTGGTCTTGAGAGCAGGTAAGTACCACAGCAGTCAGGGAATTAGAGCTGAGGCTGTCCTTGAAAGGGAGTCCAGCTGCAGCCTTCAAGACTGATAAACACTTTTGCAAAGCTGTAGAATGTGCCAGCAGGAACCTACATCTCCTTCTCACTGCTTTGCAGCCCTCCCTTAGCTAAGGTCAAATGCTGGAATATAGAGCATATAGGTTTTTTGTTTTGTTTTGTTTTTTTCAAACCTGCTGTTTTCATTCACATAACAAAATACTGAATAAATGCATTATAAACAAACCAAAGAATTTAATCTGATCTGAAGGAATTACTGTTTGATGTTACTTTCAGGGTCTTGTAAAATTTAATTAAATGTAGGTGCAAGTCTTTTTTTAAATGAAAAAAAATAAAAATGGAAGCAATTCCTTTTTACCAAAATAAAAGATTTCATTTTTTTTTGCTTTTCTCAAGATGTTATGTATTCTTTAAAAGTTCTGCTTCCTAAATTTGGTGTACATTTATAACTGCTAGTAACCAATTTCTCAATTTTGTTCTAATCTTTAGTGAAGATGTACCAAAATAACACGAATCCCTGCAGATGTCAAGAATGTAAAAAATCTGCTTTCCTATGAGAATACCTTGCCGCTGAACTCTTCCTCCTCACTTCATCAGTTCATTAAACACAAGTGTACTCAGTTCCAGTCCCAAACTGTAAAAACATCTGATGTTTGTAGTTTCAGTGTTTGCTAAACTGAAAACTAGCTATTCCATTTCTATGTGATGTTTACAGCTAGGTGCACACATTTAGAATCAGAAATAGCAGTAATAGCACAAGGTTCAACTGTATAGTAACTGCAGATACACATTTATTTTAATTATAATTACTGAAAGATTACTGTAATGGCAGGAAATTAACATATGTGTTTACACCATACAGAAATTAAAATTGATCACAAGGTGCTGAATGTTGACATTTGTCACTCTGAAAATAGATTTTTTTTTTTAATTTGAAAAAAAACATAAATTACAGATTTAGCTGGTATGCTCAGTATAATGTAGTAGCATATGACCATTTCATCAATAATTTATCACTTATTCAATAAGGAGAGAAGAGAAAGAAAGAAATCTACAGTTTTGATAGATTGAAATGTTACTAATTCAACAACATTTCAATGTTTAAATTTGCTATCAAAGCTATCTGAGAGAGAAATGCAAATTTCCTCCAAGCCAATCACTATACAGCTTGCAGCTCACAGTTTTGCTACATAATTCTGTTAACACACTGCAGTAAAACAGAAACTAAATAAAGCTCATTAAAGGAGACTTGTGAATCAGTTTGATTTAGTTTTGGGGTTTTTTTAATTTTCGAAAGGATCTCTCATTTCCGCCTACTCACTATAATTAAAAACAAACAAACAAAACAAAACCAACCTCTGAAGTATGCAACCAGGTCTATTAACAGTGTCAAAACCAAAAATTGCTTACTGTGTAATTCAGTTAATGTTGTGGCACTTTATTGTGCACTTTGGAGAGATTTTTATTAGTCCATATAATCTGAGACAATGGTGATTGCTGATTATCATGTAATTAGAACATAAAAGTTGAATATTGATTAGGTTACAGTTCTTTTAAAATTCTTAATGAACTGTAAAGACTATTTTCAAATTTTAATATTCTTTTCAACCAGATGATTCCCTCATATCTTGACCATCTCTTTCAGTGTGATAGAAAATGTATTAATAAATGAGAAAATATAATGCTATTTTAATCATTGCATCCATTTTCTCCTTAAAATGTTTCTATTAGGAAATGAAGAAGACTGTTTCTAAGTACCAAGCACCTTGCATATTAAAATAACCATGAGTTATTTTAACTGTCAGATTGTTGTATAACATGTGCACAGTACGTATTTTTCCCTGAACTTAAGGAAGTTTAGAAGGACAAAAACCATTTTTATACTGTAGCTATTACTCTACTATTTTACCATCAAATTTTGATTCTCCTGTATTTTCACTCAGACATCAGACAAGATGCTTCAGAGGAGATTGCACACATTGGAGCAACGGTAGGTGTCAGTCATACTACTGCTGCTGCTACTGAATTTGCTTATATCAGCTATAACTATAACCAGAGCTCTATTTTTCTTTTTTTTTTTCTTTTTTTCTTAACAACTGTATGTTGCTGTCATCAGCATCATCATCGGTTCTAGCCAAGATACCCCAATGTTTATACGTAATGACATGTTTCTCCATATCAAGAGAAAATACTCTGTGTTTGGGAAATGCCCTGATTCTTTTCTTTCTTCTTCTTCTTTCTTTTCTTTACCTTGTCCATCCTGTGGTCCTTGTGGTTCCTCATAGATTGGATTCCCAGTTCACTTCTTTCAAAAGAAAGAAATATTTTTATTGTATGCTCTTTTAGTTTGGGCATACTAATTGCCCATATTGGGCCAGAATATCAAACCCAACATCTCTACATGTGTAGGGATGGAGTTTTTAGCTCCAGCAGTAAACCACCTCCACCCGTTGGGAGGCTGTCTAACAATGCAGCAGAGGAGATGCAGCAGGCATCCTTCCCATCACCAAGAAGCAGAGGTCTGTGGATCACTGAATCAGGGAGCAGTTTAAGTTGAAAGACCACAGTGTTGGACACAACTTCTAATATGTGTCTTAGATTAATATTAGAAGTTAAGGTAATATGTGAATCTAATGACGCTAGAGTGGAAAACTTTAAAAAATGCCTAAATGCCAGAAATATTTATTTTATTAAAAGCAAAATGTCAAGAGATTAAAAATATTTTATGTCTTATAGTTCATGTTTATCAACAATTTTTTCTGCAGCAGATAACTGGCATATTGTTATTCAATGTCTAATACCTAAGATGCTGAAAACTATATCCTTGTTCAGTGTTTAAATTTAGGCCTTAGATTTTTTTTTTAAGCTCTAGCTTTTTGTCTGAATTTATGTGTTTATAGTAACTTTTGAATTACAGTATCAATTTACAGTTGTTGAGAGCTTTCTTTCTTTCTAGATCAGATATTTTTTCATCTGAATCAAATTTTGTTTAAGATTAGTCCTCCGAAATTTCTATTCCATTTTCATCATTGTAGCAGGGAAAAATTTCCTGTTGTGTGACTTTAACATCTTTGCTTATATTGTCATATCAAAGACTTCTTCCATATTACCGTAAAACCTCTAGGTTTTTTGACAAGCATTTTAGAATGTTTCGATTTGAAGAAGTACTTCTAGGAATTTTATGGTTAGATCACCTAATTTTAAAGGTTATTTCTATGTGTCTTTCATTGTTTCTCTCCCTTGAGGTGCTACATGGGATATAGAACAATAAGAGAGTTTCTGACTGGCCTTATAACAGATAGAATAAACAAATAATAATAATGAAAACAAAAAAACCCTCTCCACAAATTAAAAAATCTCTATCTTAAGAAATCCAGCAGTGTAGAATTCACCCTAACGCCATGGGGCATATCTAAAAAAAGCCCCAACAAAACACAAAGTTTTAATAAGAAATGTATTTAAGTATAGCAACTTGTGTTGCTAGTAATGATAGGAACTGAAAGACATAACAAACACAGAAAAAACCCAAAGTTGCACAGCATTGCAGCTTCTTCAAGAATTTTAAAAACTTTGATCTGATTCTTTGGTTACACAACTCTTGAGATTAATACTGTTTTTACTGCCTTTCAGGCATTTTTGGTGTTAAATATAAACTGTAAAGAACAGTAATGAGAAGAGATTGCAAACTGTACTGACATGTTATGTTTAACTAGTTTTGCTGTTCAGATAAAATTATATGCAGTTATCTGCAAGATTTTATAATGCAATCTTAGATGTTGCTGCTACGTTGAAATGTTCCACAAAGCATAATGTGGATATATTTGATTTAACTGAAGATGGGCAAATGTACTAGTTAGTGACCTGATTTAAAAGCCATTGGACTAAAATTAAAACTAGATCAAAATCAAACAGCATACTGAAGTTCTGAGTAGGAGTATAGGCTCATTAAACTAAAATTAATAGACCAAGCTGTTATTAATAAGAATTACATCTTTTCATATTTTTCCCCCAGCTAATGATAGCCAAAGTATTTAATACTGAAGAAAAATAAAGTTAAAAAAGTAACACAGAGTAGTGTTTGTGAGGAACACACCTGGGTTGTTTTTAATATTTTGCACTGAGTACATATCAATATTCCTTGGTTTTATAATATTTTACATCAAATTATTCTTGCACACTTGGTGGTTCTTAGGCATCTAACATCTATGGATTTAGAAGATAAGTATTTAAATACCTTCAAGGTCCTAGACATTGATCCCAGAACTGGTTTGAGGAAAACTGTGCCTGTGTAGACATGTTGTGTGGTGCAGAGGACCTATATAATTGATTTAGAAGATAAGTATTTAAATACCTTCAAGGTCCTAGGCATTGATCCCAGAACTGGTTTGAGGAAAACTGCCTGTGTAGACATGTTGTGTGGTGCAGAGGACCTATATAATTGAATGAATGGTGCTGAGGACCTGACACCCACACTGTACTTTGAGTTTTCTTCTGGAGCAGCTCTAGAGTGCACTCCCGTGCACTGCATGCCCATTAATAACTGAAAAATGTTATGTGCACTCATGAAATTTAGTTTCATCCAAAAGTAATTGAGTTTGCATACTCCAGGACTTCTCAGAGCATGAAAAAAGTGTGGTAATGGAGAAATTTGCTCTGTAAGCTTGTTCAGTCTGTTAGATACAAACATACTATATCCTACCGACAATTATTATTATAATGGTGATAGTCCCTTGAAGATATGATGTGAGTTTTTCAGGGAACACAGGGCTTATTATCTCTCAATCAATTTTATTTCTATTTAGTCCTTATTATACATGAAGCTGACTGTAAAGTCAAGAATCATTCTTCAGAAAAATACTTCTGAAATTTCTTCCTGTAAACCACATTTTTACTGAAAATATGAAACAATTGAAATGCTACAATTGGAAAAACCTCAAAAGTCTAGTTGCTGTTTTCCTTACTTGTTCTGGATTCTTACAGCTATGAGGTATATAACAAAATGATCGGGAATTATGAAAACCAAAATTTAAAAAGGTTTAATGCATCACATGGGCTAATACTTGAACCTCTTTATCATTTGCCTCTTGCACTTCTCAGTGTACATACAGGGAGTTAGGCTGGGTAGCTCTGGTGGTTGCTTTTGTCTTCAGAGTTTGCTAAACTACAAATAATCCTATTTGTTCCTTCCTTCATGGGGAGAATATGAAACACACTATCCTCAACATACAACAATTTTAGCTCTGTCTTAATATACCCATTCTCATCTTCAGATTTGAATTTTGTGCAGACTTTTAGGCAGCTGGTGCCATCTAAATGCCACAGGTTGACCCATCTGCCTTCTGCATTATGTCCAGCTGTCACCAAAGATACTAGGGGAAATGGAGCTTCCCCTGATCATGGGGCTGCCAGGTCTTGCTGGGTTATAACAGGCTGACCAATCAATGGGCCTGGGGCTAAGAAGGACATTCAAGGAGGCTGGATAGAAGTTAACTGCATGTAAGTTTGTGGAGAGCTACCTTTTTTTGTTTATTTTTCACCAAATTAGTTCTTTGTCATAAATACTGTTAAGGTGGTTTGAACTTACTGTGCTGCATGAGAGTTTCCGGTGATGAAAAATTATTATTTTAATTTAATCAAGATAAGAATGAAAGGTCTGTGATAAGCAAATTGGTTTAATGTTTCCTTTTGCATCAGTCCTTGAAAGTATAAGGATAAGTGTAGCCACTTAGACACGGTTGTCTAGCATTTATTTCAGACAGCTTTTCTGGATTTTTTTTACTGTGGAAAATATTTCAATTTTCTTTTAAGAATATGTTACTCACTTGGGAAATGGGACGTTTTGATTTTACCTGGGATTTTTTGCAATATTTCTATTCCTGTGATTTTTATTTCTATTTAATTTCTATTTCTAATTTATTTTGTTTCCATTCAATGCATAAGGCTTTCTCCATTGCTTTTTGAATGTCTGTAGTAGTCTTGGCAAAATGGCTTCTCCTGTGGCAGATTCAGACCTCAGTTTCTTCCATGGACATGTAAATTCCTCAAGTACTGCATGTATTGGTTCTGGATACTAGTTTATCATATGAGTAAATTTATTGATGCCAAAATCAGATTATGCCTTTGATAGTGTGTTTAAAGTATTATAAGTCTGCTAATTGATAACTTCCATAATTTAAGAAGTATCTGGGATTTTAAAAAAGTCCTTTCTCTTCTAGTCTTTGGGATTTTTTACTCTTTTTGATTGAACCTGATCCTTTGATTTATGAGGTATATATTAGAATAATCAATGGGTTAGCCAGGTTCCTGCTGGAACGCACAGACTGACAGCATAATTTTGCTGAAGGATATAAATCTTCAGCATCAGATAATATGCTGAAAGTATTTTGTCAAGTTGATGTCAAGCATTTCGTAACTTTCTGATGAAAAAGTTGAGTCAGTGAAGGTATCTTTCCTTCATAAAAATGGCAGCGCAACCAAAACATAGTTTTGTTTCTTATAGTTTCCTAGTTCTTGGTAGGTCATGAGTTCTTCTTACTTGTTTCTTTAAAATAATTCCACAAGTCAATACCTTTTCCTCTGTAGTTCCTAAGACAGAAATATCCCCTTAAAATATTGGCTCTTTCATCCATAAATGATAAGGTCATCACCTTTTAGGAATGCTACATTTTGTGTTTTCTTGTAACTCATGCACATGGGCACTGACATCTGCTTAATCCTCTTTCCTTGCCTTAACTTAAAATAGTATATAAAGTCTAGGAACTAAAGACAAATATGGTTTTATCTAAGTCTTACTATCCTGTGATCTATAGTCTCTCAGGTTTCCTTGAGATAGCTCCCCAAACAAAGGGTCTAATTCAGAAGCATGGACATTTGACCTGTTCCCTAGAGGGGCAGAAGATACTGTAAGTTTGTTCCTACTCATTCTGTACAGGCATGACTGAAAATATTTTTGATTCAAAGATGAGTTGTCCATACACAGCAAATGTTGATGGAAGAAAGGATAATGGGCATACAGAGACCCTCTGTCATGGCCAAGTCTGGTGACACAGAGCCTCTATCACAGGAAAGTGAAATGGTAGGAGTAGGGAAGTGGAAGGAAAAACAAAGGTAATATCAGGAGGCTTGTGGGGAAAAATGGTGCTTATGAAAGAAAGAAAAATACAGAGCTCCTGATGAAAATGGTGTCTGGGGAGAAGAAAGACAATAGAAAGAGAGACTGAGGACTTGTATACCATACTGTTTATGTAACAGGCCAGAGACCATCCTTTGGTCCTGAGAATAAGTGATATTCGGCAGCTTACATTCATATGCCCAAACTCTTTTCTTCCAGAGCAATTGATTCCAGACTGTCTCCTGGGAACAGTCACTAGAACGTGTTAGAGCCAAAGCACTTTACAAACTTACTTAACTCCATTATAAAACTGTTGTTTACACTCCTATATTTAAAGGAAGGATGTTACAGAATCTTGTAGTTTAATCTTATAATTTATAAAAATCAAGTTTCTGCCTGTTTTCATTCATGTTTATACCAGACCAATGTGTTTTAATCTTTAGTTAGAATTTCTTTTGCTTCCTTTGTTCCTGGTTCCCCCTAACATATTCAGAGACAGCAGCCATATTCCAGTCTTCATTTACAGGATTAAACCAGCAAGTTCTTAAAAATATGATAATTGTGAATCCTTTAAAGAACCTAAAAGAACCATCTTTCTTTTAGTATTTAAGCAATATATAGCTCAATGAAGTCTTGTATTATGCCTGAAATCTCTTAGTATAACTGCAATACTAATAAGTAATGGCTGCAGCAAGTTAGTGGCATGTTTTGAGTCTGCATCTTTTTCATTCTAAGCAGTGTCATGAAAGCTATGAGTCAACTGCATTGTGTTGTGTGTGACGAATGTTTGAAATTCCTCTGAAAAGACATGCAAAGACACAGACATGTTCAAAGACCCAAGGTCTTGAGTCAATCTCAATGAAGGCATCAAATTTCTTTTTATTAGTGTCAAGGAGGTATGTTTCAACTCAAAGAAACACATCACAGAATCACA
>VZRW01006391.1:2151102-2176331 GCA_013398125.1 Aegotheles bennettii | reverse complement strand
GCCTCAGAGCGTCCTCCCGGGACCACCGGCACCACCGCCCCGGGCAGCCCCGTGTCACCCCCGCGGGGCTCCCGTGGGCCCGGCCCCGGTGAGGGGAGCAGGGGGTGGGTGGACGGCCCCGCCACGGTGCCCGGCGTGAGGGCGCTGGGAGCCATCGCCACGGCTGGTCCCGGCGCTGGGGGCAGCGGGAGGGCACGGGCGTGAGGGAGCCGGGCTGGTGCCACCGGCCACCCCTGGGCTCATCCGTGCTGGGGAGACAAGGCCAGGGCCCGCGGGGTGCAGGCAGCCCTGGTCCAGGTACAGCCCTGGTCCTGGTCCTGGCACAGCCCTGGTCCTGGCACAGCCCTGGTCCTGGCACAGCCCTGGTCCTGGCACAGCCCTGGTCCAGGTACGGCCCTGGTCCAGGTACGGCCCTGGTCCGGGTACAGTCCCTGGTCCAGGTACAGCCCTGGTCCTGGTTCTGGCACAGCCCTGGTCTGGGTACAGTCCTGGTCCCGGTATAGTCCTGGTCTGGGTATAACCCTGCTCCTGGTACAGTCCCTGGGGAGTTCGGCTGTCACCAGTGGGCAGGAACACAAGTTGTTTCTTTCTACACTGGAAAACTAAGCTGGCACTGGAAAAGAAAGACTGGATATGTCTGGAGAAAAGACATCGAGGTGTTGCCGATACAAGGTGTTGAGTTTTAGGCTTTTGGTCCACAAATTTCGGCGCTCAGGCAGTGCTAAAGCTGGCGGTGTTCTCGTGGGTTGTACCGTGGTACATGGGAGGCACGTCCAGAGCCTGGCACCCTCACGTTCCCTCTTCGGTTTGGTTTGGATGCTTAAGTAGTTGATGGGCTTGTTCTGCTCGGCGCTTTGCACTGACAGTTTTAGGGTAATGCAGAAAATCGGGGTAAGAGTGGAACGGAGTGGATGTGTGCTGTAATCTGTGCTTTCCTGGCTTTAGAGCTGAGTAGTTGTGAGGTGCCTTTTTTTTCTGGATAGTGGCATTTAACAGCTATTTATGGATTTGTAGGTTGTCTCAAGCTTTATCTTCAGTAGGCAACTGGTGAGATTCCTTGGAAGGGGCTGTTGGGAAAGCATCACAGGGGGTGACCATTAAAACTCTGCCTGAACTTTTGAGAATGAAGAGTTTCCAACACAGAAAACCTGGATAAGTGATATCTATTCTTGAAATTTTTGTGATTATTATATGATTTGTGAGTGATTTAATTTTATGTGAAAACCTGACTCTATGCAGTTGTACAAAGAACAGGCCATGAGTTCGTGGCGACGTGTGCGCTATTAAAACCCCTCATTTTTATGGAAGCTGAATTTGTTGCCCTGGTTGGTTTGGCAAAAATCTTTGTTCCTCCCAAGTCTTTGGTCACTATGATACAACCCTAGTATTTTGGCAAAGGGTGAGAAGAAGACCTGGCTGAGTTTCTCAACAGAGGTTTTGTACGGTGTGGTTTGTTGCTGCCTTTCCCTCTTCACCCACTGATTATCTCTTAAGCATCTCGAAGCATCCAGTCTTATCAAGACTTAATATTTTTCTTGCCCCTCTCTGAGCTCTTTCTGCTTTCTGAGCCCTTTCCATCTCTACCACAGGGAGAAGTTGATCTGAAGACTATTGTAGGTGAAAATCCACAGTTATTTATTGGGTCACGTTAGAATACTTTCATGTTATTTTCAGTCATTTAATCCAATATAATCTTTTCTCACTTTCTGTTCATCATTCTGGTGTAGGTCAGATGGTCTTATTTAACTGTCCACAATGACAAATAGATAGTCCTTGAGTAATTAATTTAGAGTACAGCAGTCCATGTGATTAGTTAATAATATTTAATGACTTTTGTACTGTTCTTGTCTTCATATGTGTTACTAATTACAAGGTTCTTACAAATTCTCTGTTCCGGGTCTTAGGCTCTTAAGGACAATTTCGAGAACAAAGCCGTTATTTTTCATTTTAAGACAGGCCTTTCAGGCATCATCAATGTTCATTAACTTTTCTCTTTCAGAATGGGAAGTAGAACTTGGTAAATACATCCTCAAGAATCTCACTGAGGTTATGTATTGATGTCCTCTTCTCTTTTGCCATTTTACACATCCACAAGATGTTTTTGCCCAGGAAGCCAGCTCCAGCTTGCTGGGTTTCTATACACACTTGAGTGTTCACAGTGTTTTTGGAGTCTACTTTCAATTTGCTCCATTTCCAAGTAGAGCTCCTCATCTTGTAAGTATGAAACAACCCTTGTCTCACATGTTTGGAGTGTGTGTTGCACTGGGCTGTGTGTGAACGTGTTTTTTTTCTATTAATTTGTGGTCACGTATGATTTAGATCTCTGGAACAGGGTTGACCTACTCTTCCTTATTTGTCCTTCACCAGTCCATGTATTCTGTGCAGATTCTATCAGCTAGTGCCTTTTATATAATCCTTCAGTTGACTGGCAGAAATACTGAGTGGCATTGGACCTTCCTTAAGGCATCTGTATTGCAATAGGAAAAAAATGTCTTGCAGAGGGCATAGCACCTCACCCTGTGCCAGTTCTTTTGGAGTAAGTACCTGTGCATGCAAGCTTTCAACCAAGCTAAACATGCTGTCCTTTTCCTCTTTCCTCAAATTCCTTTACGTGTGCCATATGGTAACACCCTGAAGGAGCTTATACATAATAATTTGTTGCACACCTGTCCTCGTCAAAAGTGTTAAATGATCCTCTGTAATGTTTCCAGGTGACTCTGAATACAAGAAGTATAAGCTAGGGAAGTTTAGTACTGCAAGATGTTACATGTGTGTGGAGCTGGCTCAGATTTTTCATCAGTATCCTTTCTTTACTGAAAAATGGCTTTTAAGTACACCAGATTTTTTTATTTATTGAGGAAATCTGTTGAAGTTTCCTGAAAAAAAATCTATGAAAGGCAAAATATAAAGTGAGTTTATACCTTCTCCTCTTTTCTTTACCTGTGTATATATATATATATATATTCTTTTTCCAACTGTAAAAGAAGTTAAAGGGGAAGAAGCTTTTGATAGTATTCCAGGCTATAATGAGCTATGATTTTTAGAGCTAAGGAAACAGCTTTAACTATTGATGAGGTGGGTTTAAAATATTTTTCCTAAGCCTCTCTAATAATTTATGAGGTGGTTTTAGATTCCAGGTTTTCTTCGTGTTGAATAACTTCTAAATCAGACTGCTGTGTGGCACTAAATCTTACAGAGATCTAACTATAGTAGGTCAGAAACTACAAGGTATTTTTATCCAGTCCAACCTATATTCTTGTCAGAAAGTGATACCAAATTTATTTAGCGAGACCTATTTTCTGTAAGCCTATGTTTAGCATTACTTTTTACCACTGTCCTTTGTTTCTTTGTTGTTTTTGTGCAAGACTGATAACCTATTGGTGTCAGCCTGTTTTCTCATTTTAAATTATGTCAGTGTTGTGTTCTCTTTGCAGTCTTCTTTAGCCTCAGCCTTTACTGAAAACTGGAATCAGTGTTCCAAGAGCTTGTCACCTCATCCTGTAAAAATTCCTAGGCTCTGGCTGTTAAGTTCTGCAGATATTAAAACAATAAACCTGAAATTTTTCAATCCAGTGATTTTTTTTAGCTGCCAAACAGTGTGGTTCTTTCTTAGCCTTGTAAAAAGGTTTCCTAACATGGATCCTTGCGTTTCTGCAGAGCGAGCACAATTTCACAGAATTACAATGTAACAAGAGAAGGGAGAGTGAAAATACTTGTTGTGACTGTGGTGACAATAACAATAATTTAAAAATGCAAGATTTTATTATCCAAACAGTACTCAATTTTGCTGTCTGCTGCCTGCATTACCAAGATTGATTAAATGTGCTGTTAATACCGTAGTTTAAAAACCAGGCCCCTATCAGATGATAATGTAACCACAAGTTGTGGGTTACAGGATTGTTTTTATTTCTTATTTTTCACTTTGTAACTGAAAGAAGTATGCAATATTCCAGAATTTTTGAGAGAAGCACTTTGCAAAATACAAGTCCTGGAAATATTTTGTTTGTTAGTCATTTCATTTCTACAGCTTTTCTCATGAAGGGAGACAAAAGCTTATCTTAATAATTTTTTTAAAAAAATAGTGTTGCATGGTCCTTTTAAATAACTTTTTCCTAAGTCAGGGTTCTGTCTCTTAGTTAATCTGTATTACACTTTCTGATATTGCCCTTTTTCAGACGTGTTCCCAGGAATTCTGTACTATTATAATACTATGCATTAAGATCAATTATTGTACTTTTTAAGATCTTCTGTTACTAATTTACTAAAGCTTATCAAACTTGGGTTGAAACTACATGATACTGGAAATTTAGGTATTTGGTGTAGAAAACTGAGCTTACTGATGCAGGGATGTGCCCAGCACATGAAAGCATGGCTTTGATGAGGCAGTGGAATTATCAGAAGTGGTACACTGGGTCATGATACCTCTTCCCAGTGCTTTTGTAGGTTCCCACTTGGCAAGGCAGTCTAGGCTATTTAGTGGGTGTCTCATGAAACTCGGTGTCATGAACCTGCTGCAAGACAGATTAGAGGGTTAGATTTTTCTTTTAATCTAAAAATTGTTAACACTGTAGACATCAGCTGCCTGTGTGATGCCTGGGAGATCCCACACAGTGTCTGTGTTCTGTGACTTAAAAGGACTGTCAGGTAATTTCAGGGTGGCATTTCATGTTTTTTGTGTTTTGGAAGGAAGCAGCCATTTATTCCTTTGGAATTGTTTTCCACAGGATTAGTCAATTACCTGGTAGCCTCTTAGTTTGTTGGCAGGATGTTTTCAGTGTGGCTTTCTTTATTAATATTTTTAATTTAAAAGCCAGCGTAATTTTATTTTTCCTTCCCCAATCCTTCAGTTTGTGGGTTTGGTAGCATTTACGTTGTGCCCTGAAGATCATTGGTGGCGTGTGAGAGTTTTCAGAGGAAGAGGTGGATGTTGAATGAGGTTTAACACTGACTAAGAAGAATTAGTCTGTGTTGGCTTCGGGCCAAATGGTAAATGTTTGCATTTAGCTGTGGCTTGAAACATTGGATTAACAATAACAGAGTTGTGAATATCGTATTTACCCCTATCATGTTTAAATAAATAACTGTTAGTGCTACTGAGGAAGTTTTGCTCAAAGATTACAAGGGAAAACAGGCATTTCCTCCTCTGGAAAGCAGCTCTTTCCCGACTTCAGAGTGGCATTTTCTGAATCACATGGCCAGATGCTTTGACTCGGCTAAGAAAGCTGAATCAGAGCTATTGCACAGCTTCTGAGTCAGCTTTTCAAAGTTTAATAAAAGTTGGTTGATTGGGTTTGCTGTGTGTTATTATTTGTTTTTAAAAGTGGTCGAAATCTGTAACAGAAGACCTAGAAATCTTATAAGGTTTTAAGCTTGGCCACATCATGGAGAGATGTTGGAAGCAACGCTTCTGTCTCGGAAGATAGGAGAGTATCAGTTTCTCCTTTTAAATTGAGTTTATATTTTGCTTTGGATTATTTTGTGGTTTATTTTAACAGAGTAACTTTGTCAGTGGGTAGTGTTTAAGTACAGCTACAATTTACAGTTCCCATAAAATGTGATACACTGAAGCATGTTCTCACCCCTTGATTTCGGAGTGAAGTACAAGCCTGAGCAGTGAAACAGAAATAATTGGAGGCATGGTTGCATGCTTTGGTGATGCCTGCTCAGTTTTAGGTTTTAGTATGTCATATGTTGAATGAAAACACTGAACTTTGTTTCAGCTCATCATTATTCTACTGATAGTGACTGGGAACAGGGTAAACCCCAAAGAGAAGTTGTGGCCTCCTTAGGAAAATGGCACTCTCCTCCGTTTCTTTTTCTTGTTTGTGTTGGCCAAATGTACCTTCTAAACTTTTGCTTCAGTTGCTGTCAAAGCAGATGGTTTAAACAAGTATTTCAAGACATGTATGATGAGAATAGAACTGGGCTTTTCCAGCAGACACTCTCGGGTCCAGAAGGGGGAGATCCAGGTTAAGGCATTTCCTTACCTTTCTCAAGCTGATTGTACCAAAGGGAAGGTTAGTTTGGCTGAGGCCAGATGGGTGGTGTTTCCATCAAGGTGGAGGAGGCCAAATGCTTTAATATTTGCTGGTGTTTCATTAAAATTATACCAGCCGGAGAAGCTTGAAGGAGATGATGAGTCTACACATTTTCCTCTCAGTAGCTGAAGTAGGAATGTGCTTAAATCCTGCATGTATCTAGGGCTAAGCACCTTTCTCTAGGGAGCATTTTGGATTCATGCTCTCTTGAAATTAGGATCATAAGCCCTTTCTTTCAAAAAGGGAGCAAAGGTCAATCTTTGCTTTCAAAACCCAGGAGGTGGCAATGGTTCTGGTTCCCTTTCCGTCATTAGCAGAGCTGTTATGCGCTAGACTGCTCACAACATGTGTGGGAGACTTCAGCCCAGCTCTCCTCCTTTCTGAGGGGATTAATGCCCATAATTCTTTCCATTAGAGTGAATTTCATAATCACCAGGCTGTTAACTAGTATGAGGTGGAGTTGCTGTCAGGAAGACAGACCAAACAAGATGGTGTAACCCAGTACAGAAAATATTGGATGGCTGAGGACTAAGGTGTTTAAGGAAATAATCCATAAAAGCAAACTGGTAGTTTCAGAAGTGCAAGAGAAGAACATGCAAGATAATTTTTCATTGCAGATTCTGTTTAAAGATGTATGAGTGCCTTCCTGGTGACTTCCAAATTTTACTTGCAAGCAGGGATAGAATTTGGACTTGAGAAATATAGGCACCAGAAAAAACCAAATTGTGGAATAAAAGCACCTGCTTTGTAAACAGTTTTGGTGAGTTGCAAAAGGTAAATAGAAAAATTAATGTCAAACATTAGGAAAAAGCAATTGGACACAAAAATATGTTAACTAGAGCATGTGTGTATATATGTATGTATTTATAGATACACGTAAATTTGCAGTTGAGATATGAAAGCAGCTATATGTGTGCCCAAAACATTACACCCAAAAATCTCTTAAGATTATTTACAAAACCCCCAAGGTAACTTTTCTTATAATAATGTTTTAGTAGAGACTCGGTATAAGCAAGCGTTCAGGCTTGCTTGTTGTTTTTCCTTTTGCAAAACGTTAGTGCTGAATATTTGAAAACCACGAGAAGTTCTGTTTGGTCCTCTGCCTTTTGCCTTTATTTTAATAAAAAAATAAATCAAATTATACAGGGAGAGAATTGAACTAATAAAAGAGACAAGGCAGATAAACTGGATTTTATAACGCAAATGAATAAAGATTGGCTTATAAGAGATGAGAGTAAAACAAAGCCATGCTAATAATAACTACGAGCATGCACCTGTGATCTTGTGGTTCCTTGTAAGTGTTTTCACTTCAGTTTCATTCCAGTGTCACTTTGGCAGTTACGGGTTGGGGTTTTTTTCCATTTTTGAGATCTGCTTGTGGTTTTTGGGGTGTGTGTGTGTGTATATATATGTAAAGTTAGGATGGTGTTGAACAATAACACATCTTGAAATAAAATTGTGTGCATGTATATTAAAATGAAACATATGGGAATTTTATTAAATGTCAGGAATTTGAAATTTATTTTTAAAAGTACCTAAATTGCACTTGAGCTGCAGCCACTGGGGTGGGATTGGAATAGGGGAGGGTATTTGCAGTCAGGCTGTCTGGTAAAGCCTGGTAAAGCATGAAAGATGTGCACAAGCAGGAGCAGCTGACTGTAACTGTAGTTTGTGTCACCAAACAAATGGAAAGAAATAGTTCGCGAGCTGCTCACGTGTATGTTAAAGTCTGTCCTGTTCTTGCAAGCTCTTGAATGGGTTTTGAACTTTACTAGTCCTCTTGGATGTTGAGTTGACTTGTAAAGTGATGATAATACAGATAAAGAGTTTCCTAGTGCCTGGATTATTCTTATCCAATCTTCTTTATATGTAATTGCCTCTTTATAGAGCCTGTTCCCCATCATGTCTTTCTAGGACTAGCCTACTAAATTTGACACAGAGTTACAACTCTAAGACAGTGCTTTTGCAACCTGCATTTTCTTCTCTCTCTGCTACTATCTGTGAGTATGATTGCTATTTTGTATCTTTTTTCTGGTGGTGCTGCTTCTTGTTGCTCTTCTGTGGAGACGGGTGCTATGGCTATGTGCTACTCCTTGAGAGGCCTCTGAAGGCTACTCAGCAAGTGCAGTTCTCTGTAAGTAAGCAGTTGTTCTCTGTTGGCTTCGGTGCAGGTGGTGTCTTTTAAGCAGCTGCAATGCTGTCATTCCTTGGGGAAAAGTAAGTAACGGGTAGCCCAAGCACAACGTAGCTTCTAGTAGGTGGGGTAAGGTACAGGGCTGTTTGTTGTGTCTGAAAAAAGCATTACAGTAATTCATGCCAAAATGTGATTATTTTTTTTTTTGACAAATCTCTAGAAATAGGAAAATATTACCTTAGCTGTGTGCCACTACAGTTAAAGAAGAATGATTTCTGCTAAGCCATTGTCAGCAGGGACCAGACTTTGCTAGGCTACATTGTCCTTTTTGTTGGGGAAAGAGGAAAGAGCCATTGGGAATTCCACGCTCTCTTTTTCCAGAAATCATCTGATGTCAAATCAAAGATCTTCCCAGGCAAGTGTCTTCATCGAGAGGAATGTTGGGACTGTGGTATAGTTGTCTGTTGTTATCAGAGAGTTTAAAGCTTAAGATTAAAATTTAGAAATATAAATACTTCAGAAATGTAACTATTGAGCTTTATGCACATAAATATAATATTGAAGGATATATATATAAAACCTCACTTTTATGTGGCCATATTTTGCAAAGATTTACTTTGATGCATTCAGATTAATTTTTTACTTTTCCTTGCTGTTTGGTGGGTACTTTTCTGTGTTTCTTGTGCTTCACCAGCTCTTCTTTGTGCACCATCGCTGATATCAACGGGGAAGTGCATAGTTTTGCTGCAGGGCAAGGAGTTCAACCTCATTTTTGTATTTGTGCTCACACCATAATAATGACATTTTATTATCTCGAGAACATGACTTGAATTTTTAAAGTGATAGGAATATCACGTATACTTCTGCTTGGTTTATTGGTAAGTACAAAACACTAGATATGAAAGCAGTGCCTACTCTGTTCCAGCTGAGCTTCCTAAACTTGGTGAGATAAAAGAAATATCTAAGTTTTTGAGGATCTTGAGTTCCTGCAAATGACTGCTCAGTCTCCTTTAGTTTCGTAATGAAGTATTAATTAGCTGCACACAGGTGGGACAACAGGGCCTGTCCAGAATTAAGTTAGGAGTGGGGAAGTATGGAGATGCCAGTGCAATTGCTTAACGATCTGTAAAACGTGGTGCATAAATAGGTGCCAAAAGAAGCAATTCCTTAAGTGAGAGGGGACTGAAAGGGTGAGAAGACAGATCTAAGACAGATCTGCTGAAGAGCATTGCAAGGGGGCGTGCTTATGGCAGGGAAGGAAAGAAATGGATCAAATTGCAACAATGAAGCTTCAGCATGGACAAACACAGTTTTGTAGTGGAAGCATTGAAAGGTTGGAATAATCACCCGAGGGGACAACGGGGCTTCCGTTGCCTGGGGTCTTTAAGAACAGGTTGGATTACCTGCATTGTTCCCTCTAGATAGTTTAGTTATCGTGGCCTGGGGCTGAGTGAGGGCTGTCTGACCTTTGGTGGTTCCTTCTATCCCTCCTTTGGTTAACAGACCTCTAACTACACATTGCACAGATTTTGATAGGTTCAGAGTGCAACACTGATACACGCTGAGACCTATTTCCCACCTCTGTGACCTGTTCAGCAGTTCTATTTAAACTGGAATTTGTTACATCTATAAGAAAGAATGTGGTAGTTGTCAAATAAAAGGTATGTTTTTCCATGGGTTTGGGTTTTGGGGGGCATGTTTCTTATGTGTCATCCTCCAGGGCAATGCTATAGCAAGTACCTGTCCTCCTCCCATTTAAATAGCCCTCTCCTGCAATACTGCATCCAGGGCAGTTATGGAATTGTTACTGTCCTTGGAAAAACTAAGGGGACCCACGGAGTGCCTTGTAGGGAAGAAGTGTGGCCTGAGTGTGGATCAGAATGAGCAGTTGTTCCAGCTGGCTGCGTGCATGCACGAGGTAGGGATTGCTCATTGGAGTAGACCACAACTTGACATTTGGCTCATACGCAGGTAGCTGTGTTCAGCAGCAAACTGTTGTAATCCTACTTAACTTCATTTTATCTGTGAATATGATCCCCCTAGGAAAAATTAATTTCTGAGTGGGACTAACGGTAAGAGGAGGGGTACTGTGTGACCTGGAGATTGTCTGTCTATTGCAACCATAAATATGAGAAGAAACCTTGTGTTTTTATAATGCTTCACTACCAGTCTTCTTGACCGTGAGCAGAAGAATGAGGAAACTTGGAGAACTGATTTCTTCTCAAGGCATTACTGGCCATAGCCAATAAATTATATTAGTAGCTAAAGAGTACACTAGCACTTGCTTAAACAGCTTTATATCTGTGTATGGTTTGCAGAGAAGATAACTGCTACTGGAAATATGTTAAAATGCAAATTATTATGTTCTCCAGGCAAATAATAACCAAAAAATCCTCCCTTTATTCAGGTAAATAGTATCTAGTGGTTGTTTGATTAATTTGTGAGTATTGACTGCCCTGTTAAAAGCAGTAGTAGTTAGAAAAAGATTTTTATATAGTATAAGAAACAGCTGTGAATTAATACAGTATATAAATATATGTCAAATTTGCAGTGTGTAAGAAGTGTTGTTGACTTGGTTGGGCTTGTGCAGACATTTAAGCCGCTATTATATTTGGGTCAGTATGAATGTATTTCTTAAAATGAAAATGATAAGGTATTTAAATTAAGTTTCATGTGACTAGGAAGACATTTTTCATCTCATTAGTATCACTAATGTCATTAATGTTAAAGCTTTCTCAGCATTTTTACACAGGTAGTCTTTGAAAGGTCACTGGTGCGTCTTCAGCTAATGATGGAATTTTGTGTACAGTTGCTTAGCATGGCCTAGCATGTTTCTGAAACATGAAAAAATCTGAAACACAGGATTTATTTGGAAAGCAGTGTAGTGCTGTTATTTATATATTTTCCCCAAGTGTACAACTTAAGCGTTTGTAACAAAATACAATTGCAGTTTTTGGAGGAAAGCAGGGAGGCACAGACCAAATGCTCAGGAGTGAGAAAGCACATTAAGAAGAGAAACCCAAATAACCTAATTTTTTTAAGCTAGTTTCTAGAATATAGTAAGTTTCTAGAATGTGAGTTCTCAGGGTTTTTTGAGTGGGATTAACATTTTTTTCATTGCTGTAACATTTTTCTCCTTTTTGTTACCAGCACTGTGTTTCCTGTGAGGTGGTGTACTCTGACTCTAGATGGCAGTCACTGGTAGGCAAAGGCAAGGATCATTCTGGGTTGCTTGGCTTGGACCCTGCAAGCCTCTGCACCCGTTGGCTTCTCTAGCTGGAATTTTTATGGTGTTGGACAGCAATAAAAGTGTCACCTCGGCACCGTTCCAAACTGCAACAGAGATACTGTGAAGAAAGGAAAAAAAAGGCAAAAAATAAGAGAAACAGAGAAAATGTTGCAGTGAAACATTCACAGAAGTGAACTTTGGTGATGCTAAAAATAATTAAGAGATTTCTTTTCTATCACAAGATTTTGTCCTAGTTTAACAGAAATGAGTTTGCTTATAATGGGAGAAATACCAGTTTCTCACTAAATTCAAAGAGTAAAATAGATTGACCAAGGTGCAACTGGGGATAACAGAGGTGGAGAAATGTGTGGTTGTAATATCATTTTAACAAATGAAGATTTCCTCGCAATCACATGGGCACATGCTGGAGAAATCATTCCTTTTGCTTAAGACATTGTGTCTTCCACCACCCCCTGCCCCCCATCCTCCCTTTGCAGTGTCCATCCTCTTCACCTTAATTTCTAAACTTTTTCCCATAATTTTACAGGTAATTCCTTTCCTTCATACCTGTTGGAAATCCGTCTCTTGCCTCTCCACTCTCCCTTCTCTTTAAAGCAGGATAAGCTTTGGGGTTTTTTGTCTCCCTTTCTTTGTATAGGTGCTGTTTGCCTTTGTAGCTCATCACTACTAAACAGGTTGATATGACATTGCAGTAAGAAAAGGCAGCAGCACTCAAACAAGAGAACAACAGTTTCTCAGCACTTTCCAGGTAGGGATGATTGCACTTAATGAGATGAATACTGCTTGATAAGAAAGCTATTGTTATAATAAATACAGTCCAAAACCAGGAATTAATCTATACATTTTATTGATCTGATTTCAAATGCAGTGCCAAATTACAGTCTTGTTTACGTATGTTCAAATCCCAAGGAACTCTTTGGAAAGTGCTGGAGTTCTGGATAAAGTCGTTCTTAAGATGAAGTTTTGGGCTTCAGTTTCAAAAATAAAAAAATATTTACTGTTCTATTGCTTATTGTATTGACTACCCACGGTAGTAAAGGGGCTGTGATCCTGTAAGTGCTTTACAGATATTCTGCAGGGCATTTTTTCACTAATAAAGAGTAATTGAAAATCAGAAGATCTTGATTTTTGCTTAATACAATCCTAGCAACAAGCTTTTAATTTCTAAATGCACTAATTTAACTGTGGAAAACCACTGATTTTTGAATGGGAAGGTGCCTTCGTTGCAGGAGAATGAAAAATCAACCAAAGCTTTGATTAGGTGTTTATTTTTACATGTTTATAGTGAAAAATACACTGGCGTTTTATGCCAAGTTTTACAATTCACAGTCAAGTGCATCTCCAGAGCCAGTTTGAGAAACGCGATGTATCGTTGGTGAGGGGAAGCTTTCCGAGAGCCAGCAGTAATCCAGTACAGTTTTCTGTGTGATGTTCATGTACAAGAAAGACAAGATGGAGATAATTTTGGTTTTATGTCAAGATTATGTATTAGGATGACAGGTATCACGGTCCCTAATAGATGGCACAGTACAGAGATAATGGAGTGATGCTTTCTGAGCCCAACCCTGCCTTGGGCCTGTTGGGTAATGGTGGGCAAATCACTCCTCCTTCCTCAATTTCTCCGTCTAAAAATGATGATAATGACGTGGATTATTTTGTGTTTTGTTTTGAGATCTAAAGGGAATATATAGAAATAAGGCAGTAGGAACATGATGGGAATTATAAGGTAGTAAAATAAGTGTCTGTATTGCAGCTTTGTACTGCAACCGGTTATAAAAGTATTGATTCTGCTGCTCTTTCCTGGTGAGGGTATTACTATGTACTTGTTCACAGGATTGTAGAAAAAAATCTTGCTATTTCTTATGCTAGCCTATCTTTCAGCTTCTCATTCAGAATTTACCATAGGGTTATTCTGCTTTTATTCTTGCCCATTACCATCCCCATGAGGGACAGTTAAAGCTGTAGTTAAAGGAGGATAAGGACAGCAAAGGTCTGTCTGTCTTTCTTTTCTCTGTCTCCTCCCTTTCTATCTCTCTGTCTCTCTTTGGCCATTGAAAATGTAGGTCATATTGCATCACCATAAAATGGAACAGTCAGAAAGGTGTTTGAAAAATGCTGACATCCTTAGCCTGGGGTGCATGCCAGTGTCCTTTGTTTACATTGAGAATAGTGTTGTACCTGTGTAAGAACCAGCATCTCTGTTAAGGTTAGTGGTATGGTACCTAAATTATGAGTCAGATTTTAAGATGACTTTCATCTGCCTGCAGTAATTTAAAATTAGACAGATAAAATGCAGCCACTCACAGTAATGATATACACGAGGAGCTAATTTGAAATCTTTAATCTGCAATAACCGTGATGGTGTAGTTTGAATAATATTGCCTTTAACAGAGAAGCTCAGTAATAAATTTTGCAAATCATGTTAATCATGTACTCTGCATTGTCTTGATTAGCTGTGCCTTTCTGCCTTGACAAGTATGTTTATATTACACGTTTGTATATTCTAACATTACTGTTTTACTTCCTGTAACCTTTTAAATGAGCCAATCATGATTTTATTTATTTTAAAAAATGGAAAATCCTGATGTCTAGTGTCTTGTTGCTACCAGTCTTTTGGTTTTTTTCTGTTTCTGATGTAACACAAGTTGCCATTGGTATGAAGTATTCCTGTGCCATAAAATGCAGAGCGTGTATTTTTCTTCTCTACAGTTGTATATAAATACCATTTTGAAATAAATGTAGAAATGTAATTTCAACTGTCCTTATCTATCTTAGATGCAGTAGGCTAATGTGTTTTATGGATTGAACTTTCAAATGGTGGTATAAATCATACTGCAAGATGCAGGTGTTTTGAAATATAAGACAGGATACTTGCTTATGGAATATCTTTCATTATTTCTGAAACCAAGTATTCTTTTAACCTGTCTGTTCAGTGCTTTGTGTGTTTGTACTTTAACAGCTGAAGTGAAATACGCAAAGGCTGCTTACAACTTTGTTAATCTTACTGCCAAGGACTTCCAAATTAAAAGAGAGATTGTTGGAAGATAAAACTGAAATAAGCGATAAAATTATTTGCTGAGAAAAATAATGAATGCAGATCTTTCCCTGTTGCCATTAGACAAAGGAAAATGACAGTAGTCAAGGTTAAGACCCCCTCAAGTGCACTTTGCTCTGCATAATTATTTTGCAATTTTTATCAATTTGTTTGGGATTATCCCAAAGTGTTGTTGCTTCTCCATTGAGTAAAATATTAGTTATGTAGCAGCTAATATATTAGCTATTTAAGTTGGACTCTTCTCTTTGTTTATGAAAATACATATGCACGTTTGAAATAGTTTCAGAATAACTTGTATAATTTTTATATTTTACACCAAATATTCTGCTGCATTTGTGTTTGCACAAATGATAGTAAATATATATGTAATTCTAAAAAAATATTTTATATTGGTATACATAGGAACTGTATGAAATCTTGAGATGCTGCAATTTTGTAATTGTTATTTCTTTTTCAATCTGTGATGATATAATGAATTGTGTCTCCCAAAAAGAACAGGAGGGCCAGTTATGTACTGGTAGAGCTTATAGTTCTTATACCTTCTTTGGCCTGAGATTCTGTAGTTGGCAGGTCCCAAGTAAGTCTCTAGCAGAAATGAGATTAGCCTGAGAATTGCTCTGATTTCCTAGCAGCCCCATGCCTTCTGCTGGCCAGCTCATGGTCCTCCAGCACCACTTTTTAATTCCTGCATCATTTTTACAAGGGGCAGAATAAGATCTCATTAGGTTATCCCCATAAATAAAACGTCTAATTGAAACCCAGTGTTGGGGTGACTATACCTAGCATGTCCACATCTTTGTTTATATAAATGTAGGCATTGTATTTTATCTTAAGTTTGGATATTTAGTAGCTAACAAAAGAGAAAGAATGTTTCAAAGTTTAGGCACTTTCTTTGGTGTTTGGATAGCTGAGGCGTTTGTTTTGATACTTTCATAAGTTAGGGATGCTTTATCACACACATTTACATTTTCTTTATTTTAGTGAGCTGCTTTGCAATTACAGTTTTCATGCAAGTATATTTCCCTTAAACGGATAATATGCATTATGCCTTTATTATATACTTCTGTGTAGGTACAGTTGTGACTGGGATATAGCTTTTACTCTGCCAGGCTGTGGTTCCCTGTCTTGCATATCAATATCTCCTCAAAGTATTAAATAGCAATTGTAACCAAGTTTCTTTGAGAGTCAGGCACTGAGAGTGACATAACACTAATTCTTTGCTGGTTTGAAAATGCAGGCTGCCTTCCATTTTCTTGGATTGCTGCTTTGACTGTTTTTGTCAGATTATCATCTCTGAACTAGCTCCCCCTTTCCCAGGGTACCGGAGTCCTTACCTTCTGGAGCAGTGCACTTCCTTTCATTACTCCTCACTGACAGTTGTGGTGGTAATTGACCTTGTAAATCCTCAACAAGACTCATTCCTGTTCTTTGCCACCCATTATCCAGAGAAAGCATGCTCTTGAAAGAGTCGTTAAACTGTCACTTTACTCCTTTGAAACTTATTCTCTTCACTTCTTTCAAACTCCACTCCAGATGCAATCCCTACAGCAAAATTCACAGGTGGTGACATAGTGTGCTCCGTCTCTTGTATATAGAAATAACATTTTGCTGTTCCTTCCTTCACCCTCATCCGGTCCATTTTTTGTACTTACCACTTACTTATTGTTCTCTTTCTAGATTTTTAAGTCTGGAGAAGTCTTCTGTTTTATAGGTAGTTTTTGTTTTCATTTTTGCATGAGGAGATGGAACTTGCCTTTTATGTAACAAATAACATTTACCTTGGGATAAAAGGAAGTGTGTTTCGCATGCAGAGCTCTCATATCCCAGAAAGAAATTGGGATAGAGATAAAAGAGTGAGCAACTTACACAGCAGGGAGGTCATATGCTTGAAGGGATTGGGACTTTGAGGCTAAACATTGAATGATCTTCTGTGAAGGGGATGGTCTGTATGGATTCAGAGTCTCCTCTCCTGAACAAACGAAGGAGGAAAAGGATTTTTGATAAACATTGCATTGCCTTTCCCAGTGAGCACCAGCAAGAGTTGAAGAGAAAGTTTTATACTGTATTATTCAGTGAGATTTGTATGTGTAACAAGGAACTACAATGTTTTCTGGGACTTCTGCTAGTGTAGAAATTTGTTAAATATTGGTTTTATTAACCACAAAGCAGAGCAGTGACTGCAAAGGAGAGAGAGAAAATAACACTGGATTTAAGATCAAGTGTTGTCCACTGGTAACAAGAAAATTTTGGGGTTTATGAAGTAAGTAGAACATAATTAAGCTCAGATGTGCTTCTTAGGCTGTCACTGAGCAGAGTAAAGCTTAGAAATAGTAAATATATCTGTAGGTGATCTCAGTCAAGATAGTGGCAGCTGCTAAACTGCAGTTTAAAAGAAAAGAAGCGGGGGGGGGGGAAGGGTTTATCCTCAGTGCATAAGAAAACTTGAAAGATATGAACTTAGGTTGCAGACAGCTTCTTCGAGGAGTGGCAGAAGCCAGGAAAAGCTTCATTCTGCACCTTCCACCAGGGCAGAGCCTGTGGGACAGCTTGGGTGCCCTCTTGGACTGCATTCCTTTTGTCTGGACTTTAATCCTTGGAGGGGAAAAAAATAGTTTTCTCTGAAGTGTCATCCAGTCCCAGCTCTGGATTGGCTTATTTATATCTGTCTTCATGACTTTTTAGTAGGTGAAAAAAAAATCACCAGTTTCATTTCAAAGCACTTATAAAAATTGATTGTTTGATCTTTAATATAACCTGCGCACAAGGATGGCTGAGGGTTTTTTTTAAGTTTTAACAAGGCTTTGGCTTAGCTTTAACCAATTAGGCATTGATTTATGCTAAACCAAAGCAAACTGGACTTGAATGTGTTTGATACAAATAGTAAATTTATAAGCATTGAATGAAAGGATTTTAAAAACCTGAGCTTGAGATGATAAAAGTTCCTTTAGAGGGAAAGGCCTCAATCTGTGCATCTCTCTAATTTTTGTTAAATTCCTCATCAGTGATATAGTAATAGTTGCTAATGACTGTTACGTGAGGGATCATTTTTAGCTATCCGTGTTCTATGACATGGTGGTAAAAATGTCAATGGCTGCGTACCGAGAGCCCCTGTTGTTGGAGTCGTGCTATATTCTGGAAAAATCCTGGGTAGAAAATCCAGTGCTGTCGTGTTACCAGCTTGTGATACAGACACAACTGTCTGCTTGGAAATCTGGTCCGTAATAGTCAATGTAAGTGCAGTAACTGGGCTGAAGATTGAGATTTCATCCAATGCATACCTTTCTGGTAATGTCAGGCTGCCATTTAAAGAGCTGCTCTGTACATAAGAGTGCGTTACAGCTCCCTGCTTACCTTTCAATTTTAAATCCATTGCAGAAACTGTATTTCTAAAATTGATAGAATGCTTCCTATCAGTTTTTAAACAGATGCATTTATAGTTATGAAACACAGATAAGGTTGCAAATATCTTATTGCTGTACTCTTTCTGTTTTCTTTCAGAATTAACCAGGTACAAGGTAGAAAAAGCTTCCAAAATTTGAACAGATGAAGATCAATTGATAAATCAACCCAGCGATTCACCATACTTTCAAGGTACTGTGACATGCTTACCCAAATATTTTCCTAGGCATAATATTCTTTGGATGTGAGAAGCGTGGAGAACAGGATATTAGCAGGGTTGCAAAGCAAGTCTGAAGTGTTACCAGATGCAGTGGGGACCCTTTTTTCTTCTTTTTTAAATGCAGGTGTTTAATATATGTTTCAGTGGGAAATAAAGTGACCTTACAATCCACCTAAAGGGAGTTCAATGCATGGAACAGTCAACCTTAAAAAGATAAAAGTAAGTTGCATTATATATCTCAATCACTTAGATGAAGTGATTTGGACAAGTAAGATGTGGCAGACTGACACATTTTTGATTTGTTATATTTCAGAAGAAGTAAGCTTCTTTTTCTGAATAATTATTTTTGTCTATTTCCACATTTCCATGATGCTTTAAGGCTTTTGTAGGCTGCTAGGCTCTGATATATATATACCATACTTGTTATCTTACAAGTTCAGAAAGAATTGTAAACTGAGGCAAAGGCTGTACAGTTGCCTAACACAGTGGGGTTCGTGTCCGTGACTGAACAGAACATTCCTGACAGAACATTAGGAAAAAGAGAAAATTATGATAATAAAAGGAAATTTTGGCTAAAAAGCCACTAGTGCAGATGATTTTATCAGGTACTGCTAATTCATTGGAATAACACTTGTTTCTTTCTCCATTTCCTTTACATTTATCTCTGCCTTATGTTATCACATGTGTTTTACCATTTTGTATAGTTTTTGCTTGACATCACAAAAGAAAAGGCTTCACTCAAAGTCTGCGTTTTTCTTATGCACAGACTTGAAGAATCCAGTCTGTTACAGCCTGGCTAGTATTTGCTGTGCAAATCATCTTTTAATTTATCATACAATAGATTACAGCAGAAAGGGCCATTACAGTTAGCATGGGGCTGATCTGCAGAACTTAAGTGGCAGAGTTAATCTGGGCTCAAGAAGAGCGAGGAATGTTTGTCATGGTGTGGCTTTTGCAATATGTAACATTGGAAGCTAATATCCAAGGTTTCTGTAACAAAACGTTTCTCCTGGATTTTTCACAGCAGCCTGAGAAGTGGCTGTACTGGGGAGCCCAGAGTGCCTGAGGTTGCAAACTAAAATTGGGATTGTTCTTATCTATTTCCTTGCTCCTCGTCACTAAACAGGGCCATCTATCAGATTTTCATATAGTCATAGGAAGGTCTATAATCCTCTAGACATCATCTGATCCAATCTTCTGTTGAAAGCAGATTATCCAAGGCTTGGTCAAGCCAAGTGTTAAGTACTTCCAGCAAGGGAAAGTCCATCATTTCTCTGGGCAACCTGTTCTAATATTTAATTGTTCTTACAGTGAATATTTTTCAGCTTGTATCTAGACAGAACTTGTGAAGCAAGTTATGCCTGTTGTCTCCTGCCCTGTCACTGTATTTCTTGTGAAGAGAGTATCTCCATCTTCTCTATAACTATCTTTTACTTATTGGAAGAGTGTGATTACATCCCACCTGAGCCTTCTCTTCTTTAGGCCAAACAAACCAAATTCTTTCTCATTTCTTCAGTAAGTTTTCCAACCCTCTGTTGGACCCTGTACAGTTTTTTAGCGTTTCTTGAACTGGCCCAGTCTTCCAGCTTGTCACAGTCTCTGTACAGGGAGTACAGTGGCACTTCCTTCAGGTGTATCTACCTGTCTTCCAAGTTTCGTGTCATCTGCAGACTCAGTGAGGATTCATTTATTCCCATCATCCAGATAATTTTAGAAGATATTGAATAGGATTGAACCCGTTATTGACCCCTGAGGAACCCCGTTTGTGACTGATTGCCAGTTTGATTTTGAGCCATTACCACCCTTTGAGCACAGCCGTTTAGCAAGTTTGCCACCAATCTCATGGTCCACATCCATGGCCTTTCAGACTAACTCTCTTAGCAACCTTGTATGCATCCTGTTAAGTCCCATAGACCTGCCCATGTCCAGTTTGTATATTTTTTTGCGAACTTGCTAAGCGTGTGGTCAGTGCAGGTACAATCAGCAAACAGCAATCAAACGTGAGAAGAATGGTGTAAATTTAAATTTCTTTGTGCCAGGCTTCTCAGGATCCTTGAATTGATGTTAATCAGCACATCAAACTTCTGTGGGTACAAGGACTTGGATAGCTTCACGTCATAGTTAGGCATCATTGTGGTCACAATGAACTCTTGAGTCCTGTGGGTTGTGCTTGGACCCAGAGTCTTCTGTCTCAATGAACTGCCAAGGAGCCATGCAGACAAGCTGGCAAGAAAGCAGGCAGAGTTATGAGACCTTGTGTGGTCATTAGGTTCCATTGGAAGATCATTGATATCAAACTATTCCCATTAAATGCTTTGATTTCAACAAATGGAAACTCAGCACTAATGTTTTGTTACAGCTGACCTGAATAGCTGTGTATTTTAATCATTCTAAATTGTAATGTATTCTCTGTGTATAAATGAAAATTTAAAAGGTCATACCCATTTCTGATTCCTCTGATTAAAATGATTCATCTGCCTAGTTAGGTTGCCAAAATCGCTTTAAAATTTTCAAATTAAAGAGGTTATTTCAAGATCTTATTTAAAATAAATAAAGATTAGTTTGATTTCCAAATCATTAACTGGATGTATTTTGCATAATTTTACCTATTTGCCTTTAACACTTGAGAACTTTATGTCACTCTTTGGTGTTTTCTCTGTTAAAGTCTCTTCAAGAATTGACAGGATTTAGTGACATCTAAGCAGGGAAAGGATCAGTGTTTCTATATTCCTTTTGCTCCTTATTCTGCTTTAGATTGCTATGTCATCCATTTTTGCAGAAATTTGACTTGTGTTTAAGACATATTTGATAGCTGAGTAAAGGAGGAAGTGGTTGCAATGTTTTGTTAGATACTGTGTGTTTTATTAACACATGGCAGTGACATAGGTTTATGTTCTCTTCAGTATAGTCATTGTGAAGTTTCTCATCCTAATGCAGAATTCTTCTCAGATTTACTTACATTTATTCACCTCCATTCCCTCTCCTCAGAAAAGGATACTTTAACTCAGTCTTATAATCTTAACAATGCTGTTCTATCCCCTGGTACAGGTAGTTTATAGTAGGTATCCACAAAAATTTCATATTCCAGTATTCAAAGTAGTTGTATTCCAACACTTCTGAGCATTTTCAGCTCCCCCTTTGAAGTGTTTCTCATAAATAAAATTATACACATCAACCTGTTTCCAGCATCTGTGGGAAAAGGATAATAGACCGGCATGGTTTGTTGTACATTTTCTTTTATTGTGTTCTGCTCATGATTATTATTCTGCAGGATCATGGTCCTGTGTATATACACAGGAGAAGCTGCTTGATTTCACTGGAGGTGAGAGTGAACTACAGGCTGCTATAATGTGTTTTTCTTCATGTATTAATATTTTTCTATAGCGGGGCTTAAACAAAATGGTCTGGTTTGTTATGGCTGGATAGTTCTCTCATCATCTGGACATGCTGATTTATATGAACTTTTCACCTCTTGTTTCCCTGCTTGCACAATTATATTCTTACACTTCTCATATTGGAGACATACTTTAAAATGCACAAAATGTACTGCTGGTTCCACGGCCATCGACAGGAGCTGATGAGAGGTTCGGGACTTCACTTCAGTGTATCAGCTACTGGAGTTGTCATTCCATCCTGAATCTCATCTACCAAGTCTTTACTAATAGTATTTGCTCTTAGTTTTTAAGCCCTTCTTGGTAATTTCATACCTTTTGGCTAGAATTAACTTATTTGATTTATGTTAATGCCATAGTGTCCCTCAGATCTTTTCCTTGACAGACTTTTCTGTGAATTCACTGGTTTTCTTTCTTCTGAGTACTGGCAAAGTGACACCCTCGTTACGTTCTCCTTGTCTCTCCCTTTGCACTTCAATTCCTGCATCCGTTCACTTTCATTGTGGAAAATCATTGGTGAGACTTATCATTGTACTTCTGTTCTTAGAAGGGTCCATCTGGAGATCTATCCTTCCTTCTTAATTCCAGTTAAGAATTGTTGTATCTTGGGTCCTGTATGGAGGCTGTCTTACAGATTCTAACTGAGCAGCTGAGGTAGGTGTTCCCTGTTTGAACAGCTTTCCCAGACCACTTGGCAAAAGAATGAAACCTGCTGGTACAGGTGAAAAAATGCCTGCAGTGTCGTGCCACAAAATAACCATCCTCTGCAGTTTTAAGCTGTTGCATGCTGTTTGTAGGCATACATTTAATCCTAGTATTGCCAACCATGTTTAATGTCATTAAATCTGTTTAGTGACCTTTAGGACTGTTTTTTCCTTTTTTGTGTGTTTTGTTTCTTCTTCTTGGCCCTGTTCTTTCTTTCCTTCTGCAGGATGTGTTATATTTTTGTTTATTTGTTTATGCTTTCTTCACCTCATTATTTGGCTGTTTTCTCCACATCATCTGCTGTTTTCTGCTGTTTGCCTGCCTCACATTTTTCTTTCTCCACTTTCTGTCTGAGCTTAACTTACCTCTCCATGTTTTTTCTCTCCATTCTCTGACTACCTGTTCCTGTTCTCATTCACACATACAAGGAGTCTCTGGTTGTTCACACACTGTGTCACTCCCAATGCTACTTCTGGGGCTGTTTTGCTTCCTCAGATAAGTCCTTTGAATAGTAGCATTTCTGGGCCACTTTTTGTTCTCTTTTAAGAGAACGTTGGCTTCTAGGCAGCACTTTCCACACTTGAGTGTTCTGCCCACTCCTGACTAGATTCATCTCACTTAATTCTGGGCACCTAACTGAGGTGCTGAATTTATGTGCATGGTCATCCTTGACTACATCTGTGGTCAGTGGAAAGAGAAGGGCTTTTACAAAAAGTGTTTTGGACCAGGAGGGACCAAACTGATCCCAAAAGTATCTCTGGCTCTCCACTGATTGCCAAGGGAGCTTTGGGTAACCGTAATCCTGACCTGGATGTCTCAGCTTCTTAATAGCCACCTCTGCTCAAAGTCTACAGCTTGTACACATGTTTTCAATTCTCATGTCCTTTTAACATGATCGATTTTCAGGGTTTTCCCTATTTTTCCCTAAAATCATCAATGCATCTGTGTATAGCACTATGGAAACAATTTAAGAGAATTGAACTTGTGCACTTAAAAAAACCCAAACCACATATTCAGCATAGTGACTTTGTGGGAAAGGAAAATTCTCTCCACCTCCAGTCCTCGTAAAATTGGTTTTTCATCTGGCTCTGTTGCTACTCTCTGACTAATCGGTCTTGTGCATTGAACTGATGAACTGATCTCTCTGCTGCCACTTTCCTCCCTCTACTGGAATACCGATGTATTCACGACATAGTGGGAAAACACTTTACTAGCATTAGGTTTACTAAAGGACAGCCTGAGGCCCAGACTGCAGAATTAGATCTTGAGTGGGAATATACAGGGGGAAAAAAGTTATGAAAGAGGGAAGGGAAAAAAATGCAACCACCACTTTGAAAGAGCAAAAAAAGGAGCAAGAAATTAGATAATCAAAGATGTCTGAAATAAAGGTGGTGACTGCTGTACACACTTGGCTGGCACTTACAAAGCAAGAGGTGCTTTTGAGTAGCTCTGTGAGAGTCAACCTTAGAAATTGAAAAGTTGATAATGTATTTAATATGGCCAAATATATTAATAAATGGCCAAATTAAGCCATCTTACTTTTACGTAATTTGACACACGTACATCAGTAATGTTTAAAGGAAAGAACCACGTGATGTGTGAACATTGAATTGATGTGCCATGGTAAAATCTGTCACTGTTGAAAGGCAGGTGTCAGTGTTCTGTGGCTCTGTTTGGCCACCTATCACTATGTTTGCTTTATGACCTATGTCAAATAAATAATAGCAAAAGCCTTTACAAATTGGATGGACACTTGGATGTATCGAGGACCTTTTTCCAACTGCAGCTGAGGCAGCTTTCTGCCAGCTTCCTCCAGAACAAAGGAGAGCTGTATGAAATGGAGTAAAGTTTATAATATAAACCAGGATATTTGACACAGAGAGTGTAATTCCATCTGTAGCTTGCCTTGTCCTGTGGCTGGAGTGTGAATTCGGCTACGGATTTGTGTCAGACTCACTTGTGCAGCACTTGAACTAAGCTTGAAAGAAATCACTCCTAGATACTTTTTTTTTTCCTGTCTGGCTTCTACACCACAAAAGCAGCTCAGGTTCTGTCCAGAAATTGTTTAGCATTTGGCTGGCATTTTTCTTCCAGTGATGCCCTTAGCTTTAATTATAATTTAATTATAAACAGACAATAGTGCCCTCCTTTCATTATTTATCTTCAGACTCTGCTCACATAAACACCTTTACCCATGCTCGGACCTAAGCTGAGGAGTTGTTCCTGTTGCGGGGAGAAGCTACAACACAGTTACAAACAGGTGTAACAGAAAGATGGGGCCAAGCTCGAGGAGTCAATAGCTTCTGTTAATTAATCCTGCTACAAATGTCTGTGGCAGAAACCCTTGTTGCTCTTTATCTAAATGTCGTGAAGTTAAGTTAAGGCTGCTGAGGAGCTGAGTTAGAGTGCAGTGAGCAGGAGGAGAGAAGAATCTCGCCGTTCTATGTTAGATCTGCAGTTTTACAAGACAGATTCTGAGTGTGCCATAAATTACCACTGAAACTATTCTTACAATTACTACCCCATGCCCTGTGACAGCTGTCTGATGAACTTGTGTTTGTGCATCACTTATATGCATGAATTTGGAAAGAAACCTCTGTAGCTCGGTGTAGTTGCACATTCCCGGTGTGAACAGTGCAGCTGAGCCCAGGGGGAGGTGCAGCCCTGGCAGGGGTGGTCGGGACAGGTTTGTTCCCAGGTGGGATTCCCGCTGCCCGGCTGTGCACGGTGTCCATGAGCAGTTCCACCCGCAGCTCTCGGACTGAGCAGGGGCTGCTCTGGGCATCGGGAGTGTCCAGGAACCCCGGCGGGCCACGGCTCAGTGTGACACCGGTACTCGGCCCGGTGGGTGGGAGAGGGAACCTTGTCACGGGTGGATTCGAAACGCAGATTTTTGTGTCAAACGCCTGGATTTTGCAAAGCCCCAACTTTGTCACCGAGTGCTGGGGCAGGGGCGCATCCCCCGGCTGCAGCTCAGCTCGGAGCAACCGCTGCGGCGGCGGGGGGGGGGCTGCGGGGTGACCGTGCCGATCCCCG